>LNAC01000293.1:195539-242433 GCA_002007465.1 Ailurus styani | reverse complement strand
CCGCCGCCCGCCTCCGCCTGCGCCTCCGGCTCGGTGGCCCCGGCCCGGCCGGCCGCCACTTCCGGCCGCTCACCTGGGACGCGCTCACCTGGGACGCGCTCACCTGCCTGCGGGCGCCGGGCGCCAGGATGAAGGACCGGCTGGAGCAGCTGAAGGCCGTGAGTCCCGCCGCCCCCGGGAACTGGAGGGCCGGGGGCTGCGGCCGCGCGGGAGAGGGCCTTCCCTGTGTCCCCCCCATCGGGGCTAGAGGGGGTCCCCGCGCGAGGCCGGAGCTCCCTTCCGCACCCCCTCCCCTCCTCTTCGGGGTCAGGTGCCGGTGATTCATCCCCGGGCTGCGATTTCCCTGGGTGCCTGTCGCTCTCCGACCCCCCGCCCTCCCCTCCCTCCAGGCGGGACAGTGTCACTCCAGGGCTGGGGGCCGCGGGCAGGGGCCGCCTGAGCCCAGCGGGATTCTCCGTGAGGTCGGGGGTCACCTCCACCTGCCTGCTGCTGCCTGGCGCTCTGCCCAGGATCAGCCTCCTCCTACCCTCCTTGCCTCCCTTAGTGGGGCGTCCAGTCGGGCGGCCCCTCCCTCCCAGAGCAGCTCAGAGTTCCTGGGTGACCTCCTGAGCTGGGAGCTGGTCACGTGCCAGGATGGGCTCTGCTCCCCGCCATTCCGAAGTCTGTAATTATTAATTTCTCCCTCATTCCCTGGACAGCTGGGCAAAGGATGGGAAGGTAGACCGCCTTTGGTCCTATTGCATAAAAGCTGAAAAACTCGGGCTACTTACTCTTCTGAGCTTCTGTGTCCTTATCTGTTGAGTGAAGATGATCATGCCTTAGAGATTTGTTATGGTATCAAATGACATAATGGGACTTGATATAGAGAATTTTTAAAGCGTAGGTTTTTCAGTCATTGACTCATTCAACAAATAATTACTGAGTACATTCTATGGGGCAGGCCCCGTGCTAAGCCCTGGCGATTGGGTGACACAGGCTCTGTCTTATGGAATTTGAAATCTAACCTTTGACAGATACAAAGCAGTCCCTCTGCCGGGGAGCTTGTTAGGAGTGCGAAGCCTAGGTCCCCGCCTGGACCTCCAAAATCAGTCTGATTACTCACGAATCTCTCCCGGTGAGGCAAGACCACATCCAGGTTTGGGGAGCGCAGGAGTGGATAGAACCGGGCTTGCCTCCTGGCTGCCCTGCTTATTCTGAGCCTGGTTTTGTCATCTGTAAAGTGTGGGTTTGTGAGGACTGAAAGCGCGAGAGCACACAGAGCCTTTTGCAAGGTGCAGAGCACAGGTAGGATTAATAGATGGTAAATATTGCTGATAGCTGTCAAAGCTCTTTGGAAAACCGCAGGCCTCCGCCAAGCGTGAGGGACTGCTGGGATGGGCTGGGTGGCATTGGGCTGGTGTTTCTTTCTCCTCCCTTGTCTCTGGTGGGACCTTCATTGCCCGCCTCGCCTGCTTGGCCTGCTTTGGGTCCTAGGGCTGCAGAGGCGCCCAGGGCGATGGGGAACGGGGGAAGCAGAAGGCACGGCTACAGAGAGTGGGAGGGAGCCTCCCTGCCTCCCGCTCGCTCTGTCATCTGAGCCTCATGATATCCTGGTCACTTGACAGGGCAGATTTTATTGCCCCTATTTTTATACAAGAGGCAAGTAGAGCCCAGCTTGGGTAGGAGGGGTGTCCCAGAGCTGGGCAGGGGAGGAACCCAGGCTCCTGACGCTCTCCACTGGACTCTTCCTGAGGTGTGCTGGTTGGGGAGGCGGAAAGGAAAGAGTCCCAGATCAGCGCAGAACTGAATAGCAGGCAGAGGTGACTCCCTTCCTTGTGTTAGGAAATCCATTTCCAGAGGAAGATCACCTACAGCCCCTTTCAAGCCCACTGTCAACAAATGGCAAAGAACTTTGAGTTCTGAGTTTCCTTGCCAGGAAAGCCAAGCAAGTCCCTTTGCTTCCCCAAGCCTCATTGTTACCCTGTGTCAAATGGAGCTTTACCTCTGGGGGGAGATCGGGGTGCCCCCCGAGTGTTTTGGAGCAGGGAGATGGCTGGTGGAGCGGTGCAAAGAGGACCAGGCTGTAGGTTCAAAGGCTCGGATTGTCACCTGGCCACTGAATATAGCTTGTTCCTTCCTTTCCTTTATCCCTCTGCTTCTCTGTTCCTCTTTTGTTAAACACGAACTTTTATTCATCTCAGAAGCCCCTCCTGGCAAATGTTCACGTCTTCTGTGAAGGCTGCTCTTCATGTTTGCATGGATTTGGTTTCTGGTCCACACCCCGTGCCTATCCCTCTGCAGGTGAGAGGTGCCTTCCCTGCAACAAGGTAGCCCTCTCTCTGATTCCTTTCATCGGCGAAGGACATTCGTTACCCTGCATGAAACGCGTCTCACACCGAGCAATGCTGTGCAATCTCCTCTGTGGCATCTTTCTAAATGTTTAGGGGAGGCCAGCTGATAACTGCCTCCAGGCAGTTGGAGGGCTGTCCTGTGCAGGAGATTAGCTCTCCTCCTTGTAGATAAAAGGAGAAGATTCAAGTTGATGGGTAGGAAGAAGGCCTCTCTGCACAAAAGCTTTGTCAGTAGTCAGAGCTGCCCAAGGATGGACTGGGCTGACCAAAGAGTTTGTGAACCCACAAGCCTGAGGGTGAGGCAGGAAGCTTGTGGGACGTTGAACGTTGTCTGAGTTTGAATAGCTCTTTGAGGGTAGTGGAGGCAAACAAAAAGATTTCAGGCCCTCATCCACCTTGGTGATGTGTGGATGCATTGTTGTCTGTGAGCCTGTGTTAGGTGAGATGAGGCTCTGGGGTTTCTGGGACCAAAGTCTCAGGGTTGTATCCATAAAGTGGGTCATCGTACCGTCCCCATAGGGCCATTGTGGAAGCTGAATGAGATAATCTGAGATAATCACCTACCATAGGACATGTGAGTTCCCCAACTTGACCTGCTGGGAGCATCATCCACACTGAGGGGGCAAAGCTTCCAGAGGCCAGGGCCACAAGACCTGACTCATCCCTTGCCCTGCTCTTCCTGGTAGGCTTAGGCAGCAGCCTGCTTCTCTGGAGAGTTGGACAGGCTTGCCAGGAATGGGCACTGCCTGCCCCCAGCCCGTCTCACAAGGTGATTCTTGCTGATTTCTCACTAGCCGAATTTTGAGTCCACTGAGTCCATGCAGTTCCTGTCCCCGCTCTCTTTTTATTCAGCAAACATTTACCGAGCGCCTACCATGGCCTCACCACCTGCGTTAGGTGCTGGGCTGTACTGGTGATCACCGCCTTTTCCTGGATGTTCGTGGGAAGTTCACAGTCAGAGAGGGAGATGGGCAAGAAGCAGAAAATGACAATTCCGTCCTTGTGGTGGAAGCTGCCACGGGAAGACCCCGTTGACTGGGGGGGGGGGGGGGGGGGGGGCGGGTGCTTCCCAGAAGGGATGCTTAAGCTCAGGTCTTGTTAAGACCAAGTCCCATCTCTTCAAGGCCCATAGAGTCTCCCGAGAGGAGAGGATCTGGGATTTTCTCAGCCACTTTCCCACTGGCGAGGGCTTCACTTCTTCACCATGATCAGTGCTTTGGGACTTGTATGTGCTGGGAAGGCTCAGCCTCATCCTCTTGGACCTCTTCCTCCTGGACATCATGTTAGGCAGAATTAGGACACAAAGTCCAGGTCTTAAAGAGTAAATGGTCATATATGAAAGAAGAACCCAAATCAAAGGTAGGTAGTGATAGCAGAGAAGCCAGTGATGTAGGGAATCGAGGTCAAGGACTTTGGACCTCCTGGAGTTGGTCTGTGAAGGACTAGAAATAACTTAGGGTACACTGGGCCCTCTGAAGCGAGTGCCAGTAGGGACCCACCAATGAAATCAACCATGTGGGGCTCTGAAGGCCAGACTGACTCTTTCTTCTTTCTGTTCTGCCTTGTGTCTTGCTGCATCCCCAAGGGCTCCTTGGCCTCCTGCTGCATTTGACGTTCTGGGGTCCCTGTGGGACCAGGGGTCCTGATGATAAGGGTTGGAGGGTAGCTCCCTCAGAAAGATGGGGCTGTACTTCCCCTTTAAAACTTACTTCATTCAGTAAATATATATTGAGCTCCTGCTCTGTGCCCGGTGCTTCGGCTCATAACCAAATCTCGACATCCTGACTTGAGAATCTCTTCACTGAGATTCAATTTAAGAGCCGTTTCATTGAGATTCTGTCTTTCCCTGATAAGATTTCTTACTGGTCAGTGATTTCTTCTGGGAGGATTCGCCCTCCTGGGAGAGCAGGTTAGCTGGAGCAGACAGGAGGCCCAGCTGGGGTGAGTGACAGGGGATTGAGCAGGGATTACGGACTCATCAGCCAGAGGCCAGGAGAGAAAAGGCTTGGACCAGAGAAGGGGATTAGATTTATTTTTGTTCCCGGGAGTGAGGGGGAGGCCAGCGCTGGGCAGAAGCCGGGGGGAGAAACGCTTGTTTGTGTCATGCTCTCCCTTCCCCAACGGTCAAAATTCCTACCGGTCTTCCAAACACATTCTTTACACTTTCCCTCCCTCCCCGCAGCATGGATCTCCTCCCTCCAGGTGCCCGTATGGGCCGCAGTGCTCTGTAGTAAATGCCTCTCTCCTGTTAGGTCAGTGGGGTTTTTGTCACCACGGAGCAGGCTTGAAACCACCTTCATTTGTTTCTTCATGAGTTGGACTCTTCGTCTCCTAGGACCTATTGTCTTTAAGATTGATGATTCCAGGGGTGCCTGGCCGGCTGGGACTCTAGAGCAGACGACTCTTAATCTCAGGGTTGTGAGTTTGAGCCCCACACTGCATGTAGAGATTACTTAAAAATAAAATCTTAAAAATTGATAATTCTCTTTTTTGGTGTCACCATTTC
Source organism: Ailurus styani (assembly GCA_002007465.1). NCBI lineage: Eukaryota > Metazoa > Chordata > Mammalia > Carnivora > Ailuridae > Ailurus > Ailurus styani. Next base: position 237,597 of record LNAC01000293.1, on the reverse strand, counting down.
ATCAGCTGCCGTAAAAATGATCTTTTATTGAGCAGCTACTTAGTGTCTGACAGGACTTGTGTTAGGGGCCTTATACACGTTGTCTCTAACCCTGTCAACTGTGCAAGGCAAGGTGGTGTTTTATATTATTCCCATTTCACAGGTAAGGAGATTGAGGCTCAGATTTGATTGACAGTCCCAGCTAGGAAATGTTGGGGTCAAGAATTGAACATGTCTGTGGCTTTTTTAGGTCGTCCCGCACCGTGTTTGATCCTCTCCCCAGCTGCACTGCTGTGCATGCCCCTTGACACAGTGGCAGACAGGGTATTCCTGTGGGGCCCCAGCGCCTGGCACCCTGCGTGGTGCTTATCTAGCCAACGTTTGTGTGTTGACGAATCCACAGCTTGGCCCTTACACAGCCCTTACTCATCCTTATGGCTTCAGCTTTCCTCTCCGGTCCCTGTGGGTTGGTAAAGCGCAGCATTTACTCAGGGAGCCCGTGACTTTGCTAAAGAAGCCAGAGGTCGGGCGCCTGGGTGGCTCAGTGGGTTAAAGCCTCTGCTTTCGGCTCAGGTCATGATCTCAGGGTCCTGGGATCGAGGCCCATATCGGGCTCTCTGCTCGGCAGGGAGCCTGCTTCCTCCTCTCTCTCTCTGCCTCTCTGCCTACTTGTGATCTCTCTCTCTCTGTGTCAAATAAAGAAATAAAATCTTAAAAAAAAAAAAAAAGAAGCCAGAGGTCACCAATTCCATCCTCAAGGACAAGGATGGTTGAGCTCCAAGGCTCCTAGCTGTTCCTAAACCCTCAGCCCGGTTTATCATGGAGCGTGGCCCTGTTCAGAAGGACAATGAAGGAGAAGATGTGGGTGCCACAGTGAAAATGTAGCTCACCCCATTTCTTCCCTGGCAAAGTCGTAGACATCTCTTAATGCTCTGTTCCGGTGTCACCACAGGGCAGCCTCCAGACCCTGAGTGGGCAGCACTTCCCATTCCTCAAACTCTTTATTCTTGTTGGTGGGTAACGGCGGGGACCTAGTGTTGGAAGCTGCCTGCCCTGGCGTGTGTGCTGTCTGGGGGAGCACAGACCACGCAGCCCCCAGCAGGGAAGGCTGCAGACCACACTGCCCAGGGAATGAATGGGGACAGTCTGCAAATGAGCTGACTTGGGATTCTGGAGTCCCTGAATCTACAGCCACTTGGATCTAGGTCTCTGCAGCTTCCTCCTGTCATCAGTGTCCCCAGTCTCCATGGTTAGGTCAGCTGGTTTTCTGGCAATGGGCCATTTCCATGGCAGTGTTCCCTGTGGGCACTGCGAATGCGGTTCAACCTGAAGGAGGTGAGGGCAACAGCTACTCTCTGGGGATGCTTGGCTGACTGGGTTAGGGCAACTCGGTGTGGCGTTGGGCTTGCTTTTTTAAAAAATAAACTTGTAACTTTGGACTAATTTTAGATTTACAGAAAAATTACAGAGACAGGACAGAGAGTGCCTGTCTTAATGACACCTTCCATTATGATGGTACGTTTGCCAAAACTCAGGAACCGATATTGGCCTGTTACTCTTCCCTGAACTCCAGATTTTATTTGGGTTCCACTCCTTTTCCATGAATGTCCCTTTCTCTCTGATCTGGGCGCTAATCCAGGACTGCACATGGCAGTGACGTGTCCTGCTTCCTTTGCCTTCCCTGGCCTGTGACGGTTTCTCTGTCGTTTGTTGTTTCCCGTGGCCTGGTCAGTATGGCTTGAGTGTTTTCATGCCTTGGCAGTGTGTTTCTGGGCCCAGCCCTGCGTGCCCCCGCTGGGGTGTGCTGGCTGTTGGAGGCGTCGCCCGTGGTGGTCGAGAGCAAGGGCTCTCCTCGCTCAGGCACTCACCGTCTGCGCCATCTTGGGCAGGTTGCTTGGCATCTTCATGCTTTCATTTTCTCAGCTGTAAGATGGGGAGGGTCCCCAGATGATCGTTGTAGAGATTAAATGGTAAATGTCAAGTGAATGTCTTAGAAGAGTCCTCAGCCTGTGGGGAGCGCTCAATAGATGGTACCTCACGTTCCTAATAGTGACGTGTTCTAGGAGGATCATGATGGGACAGGGGCGGGAAGGCAGTGTTGAGCAGAAGGCTGGGGATGAGTAGAGAGGAAGATGTTATTAGTTCCTCTATTCTGTGTCCTTGAGAACGGGATGCTGTGGGGTGTTGTGGGGCAGGGCGCGGAGGGAGAGGAAGTCAGAAAAGAGTGAAGACAGGCTGGAGTAGGGGAGGAAAAGCTGGCAGGGGACCTGACCTGTCCAGGGGGAAGCAGAAGATATTCTTTCAGTCTCTTTGAATGGGTCCTGGGATGTGAGAGAACGCAGGAAAAGGGGTGGGCTTCTCCGGTGGCCTTCCTGCAGGTCTCCTTTGGGTAAATCCACTCATCTTTCAACATTTCCCAAGGGGTCACCTTTGCACACATTCCCTAATAGACTTCTCTCCTCCCCAGCAGGGAATCCCCCTTGGGTTCAGGCAAGGTTGGACACCCCGTCTTCTCCTGGGTGTGTGATTCCTTAAGAGCTATCCTTGCTCACCGCATGGGATTGTAATGACCCATGTGCCTCCCATCAGAGCCAATGAGGTCCTGGAGAACAGGGGGTGCTAAGCTTGGTTTGTGCATCTCTAGTGTCTGTACTGTTGTCTGGCAAATGATGGTGGTTCCGTAAATACTGTTGGGTGAATGAACGGATGGGACCTTGTAGTGGGAAAGAGAATGTGTGGCTGTGGGGTTGGTTATGACATCCCATCATCTCTCTAAGTTAGTGCACCATGAACCCAATGGATTGGACCAGGCCAGATTCCGTCCTGGCTTTGTTCCGTGTTAGCCATGTGATTCTGGATGAATTAACCCCATATCACAGATTCCTCATGTGTATAGACAGCATCTACCCAGAGGACGTTCCCCCCCCCTTTTCTTTGGGTGAACTTCCATCCCTTTTCACTGTTCCTTCTCCAGACCCAGCTCAAGTCCCAAGATGCAGAAACAGTTGGCAATTAACATGGTACTGGGAATGAAGCTTCAATGATTTTTGTGTCCAACAAATGGAAAGAAGGATCTTTTCAAACCCCTGTAGAAGACTGAAAAATACTGACCGTGTATGAAGACATGAAGAAAATATGTCCGATTGCACAGAATATGAAATCCTTTAGGCCGTGTTCCCTGATGATGACATAATAAAATTAACAATACAGTAGTCATCCCCCTCTCCCCGGGGGGGGGCTTACCTGCTTTGGAAATTTAAAACACCTTTCTAAATAACTCTTGGATTAAGAAGCAACCAAAAAAGAAATGACAAAATGTTTAGAGTGATAATAAGAGTAGTAAATATCAAAATTTGCGATAAGTTGGCAGAAGCAAAATTCAGAGACAGCTTCATTTCTTTAAATGCATATTCCAGAAAAGTGACTTCACTCAAATAAACGAAGTAAGTTTCAGTTCACACCGAGGGACCTGCTGTCCCCACCTGAGAATTGGTATTAGAATTGCACCTTTGGTAGAAACTCTCTTCTGAGGAAATAGGCCCGGTTCTCTGCTTAGGTGGCATGGTCTTGGGTGTTCAATACGTACCCAGCACTGCTCTCAACATTTCACGTGTGGAAACTCATTTAATCCTCACAACAGTTCTGTGAGCAGATTCTTCATGTTGCAAATGAGGAAACCCTGCCCAGAGAGGTTCAGTAGCTTGTTTAAGATTACACAGCTACTGAGCAGCAGAGCTGGGTTCTCAGCTTGGGCTGTCAGATGGATCTGTGTGTCTCTACATGCATAAGATTCATAGGGTTTATGTGCGTAGGTAAGTTTTAAAAAAAATTTATTCTGGAGAGAGAGGGTGCGGGGGTGGGGGGAGGAGCAGAGGGAGAGGGAGAGAGAGAGAGTCCCAAGCAGACTCTGTGCTAAGCGTAGAGCCCGACGTGGGGCTCGATCCTACGACCCTGAGATCATGACCTGAGCCGAAACCAAGAGCCGGTCGCTTAACTGACTGAGCCACCCAGGCGCCCCTGTCCTGGTAACTTTTTCATTCATGCATATAGATTAATCCAGTTTCATTTTACTGACCTAGTAGCATCCCCTGAAATCAGTGAGGGTGTGTCAGGAGCCAGAGTGGGAAGGACACCTGTGGGTAAAGTGTGGAGGGCAGGCGCCGGGGCCCTGGTCCCCGCGGATCTGCTTTCAAGCCCTCACGCTGCCACTTACTGGCTGAAGCCCTGTGGACGCAGCATTTAACCTGATCGGGAGGTGGCTTCGTCTGTCAGCGGAGAGAATAATATTTGTCCCTCCAAGGGTTGACGTGAGAATGACGTAATATACTTGGAACCACAAGAGTCAGTGATAAAATACACACCTGTTACATAGACGTAGTGTTGTTGAGGCAGAACATGTGGAGTGGGGCCGTCAGGGACCTCGTCTCCGGTTCAGTTGTCCTCGGACTCGCTGGCCTTGGGCTGGTCTGGTCACGGGCTGATCCCTCAGTTCTTCATTTTCCAAACAGGGCCAGCGTTGGCCTCAAATGACTCATCCTGAAGACATCTTGAAAGTAAAACTGTGAGGCTCACTAGGGTTTTATTCGCCATCGATTTCCTCCTGGTTCATCTGATAGGGTGTGTTCGGCAGAAGGGGAAGCGTCCCCTCCCGGGAGGGTTTCGCTGGAAGAGAACACAGGGTGGGAGGGAAAATGGGTGTCGGAGAAGGGCCACCAGCCGCTGTAAGTGGGGAACACAAGAGTACTGAGTGCCTGTTGAGAGCTGACACACTTACTCAGAATTTCTGGCTCTTTTAATTGAAGAAGAGGGACTGGAAAAACCAGATGTTGGGCAGTGTGTCCTGGGCGGGCGTGTGTGTGTTTAGAATCCTTGTCAGTGGTGGTGTTTGTCTCTGGGACTCCACAGACCCTCGTGCCAGAGGGAGGCAGGTGGGGGCGGGGGGCAGCAGGGACAAGGGAAGTCACCTGTCATTGTCTCTTCGAATGTATTGGGGGGAAAATCTGGGTTTGTGAAGAGGAGTGTGGAGCTCCCAAGCAAAGAGCTGTTCCCAGGTGGGGAGGAGGCAGTGTACAAATTTGTGCTCACCTGCTTGAGCCAGGAGGGCCTGCCCCCTCCCGGCCACCGTCCTTTAATACCCCGCGGTGGGGAGTTAAGGTCCAGATGTCCCTTCCTAGTTCAGACTGCTGGTGCCTTCCCCTCTGAGTTTTGCCCGCACCCCGAAACATTCCCGAGCCTTCTGGCGTGTCCCGGGACCCTCCTGTCTTCTTGAGGCCTGGCCCCAGTGGCACGGCGGGAATCGGTGACTTCTTCGTTGGGATGGCTCCCTGTCTCTTTGTCCCTCCCTTCTGTCTTGCTGCTCTGATTTGTGTGATCCTTGAGGAATTGCTGATGATTTAAACTTACACTGTAGCCATATTGCGTTTTCTAAATTTTTAATTAGTGTCGAAATACAATGTTATCTTAGTTTTAGGCGTACAAGAGAGTGATTTGACAGCTCTTACTCAGAGCTCACCACAGTGAGCGTAGTTACCCGCTGTCACCATACGTAATGACAGTATTGACCATATTCCCTGGGTCATACCTTGCGTCCCCGTGGCTTATTTATTTTACAACTGGAAGTTTCTACCTGGAAGGGAGTGAGGGGATGTCTTTCTCGGTCTCTCTTCTCCAGAATCATCCATTTGTGGAGGCCTGTGTTTTCCTGGTCAGCTAAGCTTGCTGGTTTGCTTGCTTGCTTCCTTTTTCCTTCCTTTCTTTTTTGACAGCAGGACTCTTTCTTCAAATGAAATGTCACATTCAGCCCCAGTGTATAAGGCAGATAAAAGGGAAGGTGTGTGGATTTAAGAGTAGGGAAGGGCCCGCCTGCTTGACTCCCCCTCCCTGGCTTCCCTCGGCCGTTTGGCAGGCACGTCTTGAGTGTCTTGGGGTTCCACAAAGCTGGGCTGGAAAGCTAAGCTCCTTACTTGGTGAGAAAACCCAGGCTTAATGAGGCAGCCACCCAGCCCGGCTGCTGCTCCCCATGGCTGCCGGTTGCTCTGGGCGATGGGGCGCTTTGGGAAGGTGCACTGGAGTAACCCAGGTGTAGGACAGACAACCCAAGCTTGAGCCTACACTCTGCAGATCAGTGCCTGGGAGACCCCGGGTAGCTTAGAACCTCCCTGATTGGCAGGTCCTCAACTATAAAACAGATGTGCTCGCTGACCTGGCCAACGTGAAGCAGCTCGTGTGCATGGCCAGGGGCTCTGTGGGTGGCGAATGTTTTTATTAAGGAAGCTGTCGAGCGGGACCCAAGTCCAATGGACTGAAGTTGACAGAGAAGGCGGTTAGTGTGGAGTGAGGGGAATTAGAGCTTCTGGCCCTGCACACTGCTCTGGGCCCCTGAAGTCGCCCCACCCTGCAGAGAGGAGGTCGTGGTCACGGCTCCCTCACATGATGACTGTGGGGGAATGTTTGGGAGGCAGGGGTGGGCGACAGACCCGGTGCTGCCCCCTGGTAGATCTCCCACCTCCTGGGGCAATGAGGGGGGCGGGGGTGCAGCAGGAGGCTGGGCCTGGGGGAGGGGAAGGAAGTGGCCGAGCTCGTGGTTCTTAGAGTTTCTGCTGTGGCCCCACGTTGCAGTTCCTGCAATGTTCCTGTTACCACACGCCTTGATTCTTTGATAAAGATGCTGAAGTTCTTTTCTTGGCTGTGCTCAGTCATATGGGCCGAAGAGAAAGGGTGCTGCGTGCTTTCCCTGCCCTTGGGGTCCCCAAGGCCTCTACCCGGAGAGCCTTGGCTGTGTCGGAAGGGACGAGGGGTCTCCCTGGGATCAGTTAGCTAGCTCCCCTGGTGCAGAAGCCTGGCGGGAGGCCCTGTGTCCCACGACCCCGGATAGATAACCCGTGATGACAGCCTCTTGCTCGGATTCTCCGATTGGACTAAAGCTTGTGCTGTTGTCATTGATGTTGTTATGTTATATTTTTGGAAGCGGCACGGCACAGTGGGAAAGACCCTGCGTGGGAAGATGGGAATCAAGAAACCCGAGTTCTGTTTTCCGCTCTGTCCGTAACTCAGTGTTGGCTGTGGGCCTTGATTTGCCCATCTCTACGTGAGAGAATTTGATGATAGAATCTGTAAGGTTGCATTCAGCTCTAAAAGTCCTGTATGTTTTCTTTTTTCCTTTCCCATTTAAAGATACTTAGATCCAGGCTGAAGCTATAGAGAAGTTGGCTAGATCTCTGTGGTCACGTTTTGAGTTGTAACGACGTGCTGTCCATGGCCTAAGGAGCTTTATTATTGGATCCTCCCAGAAGCATTGGTAGACACTATTATTCCTACTTCGTAGATAAGGAGACTGAGGCTCAGGGATGTCAAACCAGTTGTGTAAGGCTTGGCGACCGGTATGTGATGAAGTGAGTTTTGGAACTCATGTTGTCCTGACGCTCTGGAGCCGACCTTCCTGTCTTAGCTGTTAATGAGAGGACTTCCCTGCAGGAGGAGAACTCACTCTTTTAGACGCCATGTCTTTACGGCAAGGTGATACGGAAACTGACATTTATTAGGCACTGGTGTGTGCCCAGTATTATGCTAGAAACCTTCTGTATGTGATGTTTTCCAACGCCCATAAGTGTCATAAGGTGTGTAGTGTCATTACCACTTACAGGTAAAAACCTCCGAGAAGTAGGAGACTTGATCGAGGTCTCACAGTAAGTGGTAACAACAGGTTTTAGACCCAGGTTGTGAGTTTCTAAAGACTTCTGTTTTCCTGGCTCTCGTATTCTCTCACTGGAGATGGAGCAGTCTGCCCCCCTAGAGCCTGCTCCAAGCCAAGAGGTGATGTCTCGGATGGGGGAATGTCTGTACAAATTCCAGGCGTCTCAAAGATTTATGTCACGAGGGGTGCCTGGGTGGCTCAGTTGGTTAAACGACTGCCTTCGGCTCAGGTCATGATCCTGGAGTCCCAGGATGGAGTCCCGCATCGGGCTCCCAGCTCCATGGGGAGTCTGCTTCTCCCTCTGGCCTTCTCCCCTCTCATGCTCTCTCCCACTCTCTCTCTCTCAAATAAATAAAGCTTTAAAAAAAAAAAGATTTATGTCACGATGGACCACTAGGTGCCTGTCTTCCGTGCTCCAGGACACAGTTGTTTCCAACTTCCAGAAACTTCCCTCAGTCCATCCCAGGATGGTAGCTTCATCCCACTTCCAAGACATCTGTAGAGACAAAACTCAACAAACACTTGTTAACTCACCGTCCCTGAGGAAGACTGGGCCCCTGTTTTCCAGTGAGGGTCACAGAGATCCTTCCGGGGACACGGAGCTCTCTGGAGGCTGCCAAGAGGCCCACGTACTGATGATATAGTTGATAAAGGGAGTGCTTTGTCTCCACTTTAGAAACTGCTGGCTCACCCCTGAAACAAGTAATACATTATATGTTAATTAAAAAAAAAAAAAAAGAAAGAAACTGCTGGCTGAATCCAGGCTGCATCTCTGTGGACGCTAGTCTTTCATTGGGCTAAAACTGATTCCGTTTCCCTTAGATATCTAGCCCCTGGTCAGTGCTCAATATGCACATGGAATGAATGACAAGGGCCAATTCCTCTGAAACTGATTTTTTGAAGTATTAGAAGAGTACCGTTCAGCTCATTGGAAGAGTGCTGGGAAGGTCTGTGGAACCTGCCGGAAGCTGAAGGAAGGGTAGAGGCAAGGGTGACTGCAGAACCAGCAGGTTTCACTGTTGGATGCTGCCACCGGCTGACTCAGCTCTGTTCCCTTTGCAATTCAGGTTCCTCAGGGAGCTGGGGTCCAGATTGATCCCCTTCACCTTCCTCACACACATCTGGGGAGGTTATCCACACAGAGGAAGGTGTTCTGGGCAGGCAGGGACACTCGGAGTATCTGTTACAGTAGATGAGGCAACCCTAGCCCTCCAGGGGTTTATAGCCAGCGGGGAAAGATTGGTAAGTAAAGGAATAATTAACAGGCTGCTCTGGGTGCATTGGGACGTTAGGGAGGTTTTAAGTTTTGCAGGAGGGGCAAGTGTCAGGGAAGGCACACAGGGAAGCTGGTTTTGAGATTGACTTTTAAAGGCTAAGTACAATTTTTCCAGTGGGTCCATGTATGCCAGACAGTTGAGCAAATGAAAGAATGGTGTGTCCGGGAACAGAGTTGCCAGTGCCTGGTCTAGGGAGTGCATCCTGGAGGGGGGAGCATTGGGGCAGTTGGGGGGGGGGTTGCAGACCTTAATGGGGCCTCTGTGCTCTTTTAGGCAATGGGACTTTCAATCCCAGAGGAGATGACAGAAGGAATGATTTTTTAGGAAGTTGATTTCAGGGGTTGTAGCACTGCCCTCAAATTCAATTTCTTAGAATGCGGCTGTTAAGTTTGGGTTGCTGATGGTTCCAGACAAGCCAGAAAATGACATGATGGGCGAGCCAGCCAGTCAGAACAGACTCCCCAGGTGTCTGGAGAGTCTCAACTTTCAATGGGAATTCCCAGTAATTCCATCATCTGTTGAAGATGCGGGTTGTGTGTGTGGCGGGGAGGTTGGTAGCAGGTAGGGAAGAGAGGCCCCTGGTGGCTTTCATTGCTCGTGGGTTCTGAGTGTTTGAGAGGGACACGTCTTGGTTTAGAAAGCCCACTGGAGGTCGTGGAGAAGCAGGCGTAGGGGATTCGCCTCTCCCCACCTCTACTCCTCAGAACCCATTCTCCCTTTGTGCTTAGAAGTGGTCAGCGTGTTGTGCGGCGCTGGGGAGAAGGTAGAACCAGCTCAGGCCCTGGATGCTGGGTGGGAATGGAAGCCCTTCCTTTAGATAGCCATTTCGTGATTTTGCAGAGGAAGTGGAATGAGATCAAGAATGCTGGGGTCCCCAGGGATTGCCAGGGGCTAAAGGGGAGAGCTTCCTTTTCCTTATAAACATGAACTCTGACGGAGAACAACACACAGGGCTGGGTGGTTTTTTTTTTTTTTTTTTTTTGCAATAGGTGGTTTATGAAAACAGGAAAATCTTTGCTCCTACTGTGAGGATCGGAAGCGAGTGCTGCAGAGGAACTGAGGCTAGAAACTGCTCTAATATAGATCTCTGGTCGGGCGGACCCGCATTTGAACACTGCGGGGGCAGGGGCTGGGAACATGGGGTCCAAATCCGAAAGACAGGCTAGAGTCTGCCTGTCTCCACACTTCAGCTGTGTGACTTTGGCCAAGTTACGCAACCTCTCTGTTTTAGGTTCTCCAACTGGATTGAGTCATAATACTACCCCCAACTCCCCCACCCCCCTCAACAACAACAACAAGGAAACCTAGCATTTATTGAGTACTTACAGCATGCCAGGCGCAATGAAAACATGTTTTAGCTTCATTGTCTCATTTCTTAACTGCCCCCCCCTGGGGGGGCACAGTGAGGTCAGTAGCTTGCCCATCCCTCCCTTTCTCCCCCACCTCCCCTGCCAGAAGTCAGCAAGCGGTGCAGCTGGGGCTCAAGGGCAGACACTGCGAGGCTGGAGTTTGACGCATCGCAGAGCTGCTCTGAGTTTTAACAGAGACCGTGTATGTATAATGGTTCATAGAGACGTAGCTCTGGGTGAGGCTTCGGTGCCCTCAGCCGCGTCTCGTGGCCTGAGCCTCACGCTGCTCCTTTCTGTCTCCCACAGAAGCAGCTCACACAGGATGATGACGCCGACGAGGTCGAGATCGCTATTGACAACACGGCTTTCATGGATGAGTTCTTTGCTGAGGTAGGAGACCGTCGTGTGGTTTTTTTCCTGAACGTACATAAGGACACTCGGCTCTTTCAAGGGCAGCAAAGGACGGTGGGTCTTTTCCTTGGGGTGGGGGCGGCCAGATCAAGAAGTTACCCGGAGCTTCTCTTCGGTACATACCTGGGAGGGGGAGGGGCTGGATTTTTAATCTTACCGAGAAAGTCCGCAGAGGGTAAATTATACATAAAGAGATGTTTTTAAAGTCTTATGCTACATGACAACATTTTAATGATACCCTTTCTTGCCTAAATTATGTGACATCACTACAGGATCAACCATGGGGAGGGGTCACAGTCAAGAGCGTAGAAGAAAAAAAATATTACATTTTTAGGCCCGTGATTCAGATCGTTCCGATTTGTTGTTTCCACAAATCCGGGCCCTTTGACTTAATTCTAGTGATAACTGAAACACCGTGAAACCAGCAGTTTATTTTTTTGGAAGTTCGGCAGGGGCAAAGAGGGGTTGCCCCCATCTACAGAGTCACATACTCTTTGATCCCGAAGGTCCTTGGGGGGAACGCTGCTGTTCAGTGGTGAGTGGGGGAGTAGAGCGGCACGGGGTTCAAATCTCAGCCCTGCTTCTGACCAGCGTGGTTCCTTCCCACGCTTGGTTTCCATATCTGTAAATGGGGGATTTACTATAATCCCCCTTGGGGTCATTATGAAGATATCGTGGAATAAGGTTTGTAAGGCACTCCGTGTAGCATCTGACATGTTATGTGCCTGATGGATGACCCTTCAAAACAAAAGCACGGAAAGTTCTGTCATGGAAGTTTCTGCCAGCATACTGTGGTTTTGTTTTTTGTTTGTTTGTTTTTTGGGCTTTTTATTTTTTTGGAAAGAAGACAAGAAGTGCCACATTCTTTCCGTAGGAAGAATGCGGGCACCTCCCGTCTCTAGGTGGTGGATGTAGAAAGTCGCCCTCTAGCTCTCGTCTGAATAGCTTGGCGGTTTGGGGCAGGTCGTCTGTGCGAGTCGTTAGCGGGTAGGAGCGAACTGCCGCGCGTGCTGGGCTGATTGGGAAGTTGGCTGTGAGCACCCCACAGTTCCCACCCTCTCCCTGGGTCGGTCGGTCCTTCTGGTCGAGGAGTCGCCGTGAGACCCAAGAACGCTTGAGCTTCGTGAGCTCAGTGCTGTTCCGGCTGTGCATCGTGGCAGGAACATGTCTTTTCAGGGGTGGCGAGGACCCCAGCAGGCACGGTAGCTTGTTCTGATCTTGCCTTGGAGAAGCAGAAAACGTTAGAGAACTTCTTCCCTTAGAAAAGGCAGCTGTGCCATAAATGGTGCTTTGCCCCTTGTAAGCCAGTACGAGGGTCCCTTGAAGGGCAGGGTCCCATGTGAAGTGGGAAGGTAGTGGGCCTTCTCGATGTGGTCTCAGTTCATCCTCAAGCATTTTGTAGCAGTTGACTTTGGTCCAGTCACTTAGCGCCCCTGGCCTCTAATTCCTGCTGTAGAAATTGGGAATGTCAGTACTTACCTTTCAAGGTCATTGTGAGAATAACGTGAGCATCACACATCCCGAAAGTGTTCTCTAAACAGAAAAGTGCTGGCTGGATCATAGTCATTTTTGGAGACTTACCAAGACCTCGAGGGCTGCTTTTCTTTCTTGTTTTCTTCTTGTCAGATGCTTTTCTGTCATTTAGGGGAAAAAAAAAAAAAACCAAACCCAAACCCTATCATATTTAGGGTGGAGAAGGGGACTGCATGGTGGGGTGGAAAGAGAGTCATCTTCGGAACTAAGTTTCTTACCTGCTACTAACTGTGTGATCTCGGGCACATTCCTTGAGCTCCCTCAGTCTCTATGAGCTGGTCTGTGAAATGGGGAGCAACACAGTCACCTTGCAGATTTGTTGGGGAGTAAAGGAGCTGACCCTCAGAAAATGCTTCGTGTGGGCTTACGTAAATGTCACCCTCCTGCTTTCCATCTGACGGGGCCCCGGGAGGGTCACGCTGCAGTGGGGCAGAGGCGGGGGAGGGGGTGAGGGTGGCCACGGACCGTGGAAAGAGGCCACACAGGCTCTGGTGTCCACGCAGGGTCCCGGTCCAGATTGCAGCACTGCCCTGACCAGCGGTATAACTTTGGAAAAGTTGTTTCACTACCCTAAACCCCAGCTTCCCTTAAAGCAGGACTAGTGGTGTTACCTGCTGGATATTACAAATGGGGAACGAATGTGGGTGTACTAGCACAGCAGCTGACATACAGTCAGTACGTCTTCAGTCTGAGCTGTCCTCGCTGCTCCGTTCCTGATGGGTTTGGGAATGTGGTCTGGAAATAGCCTTGAACGTGGGATAATGTACGTGCCAGGTCATGGGGGTTTGGGGAAACGAGGGGGGCCCCCAGCAAGTGGCTGGGGAACACACTGAGTACATCCTGCAGGAATATAGCCAAATAGATTGCTTGGGAAGGCACTCTTGCCATACACCTTGGTTTTTGGACTTGTTCCAGAAAGCAGGTCACCCACGGCTGTTTGTTGAGGACTGAGTGTGTGAATCACAACCTGGTCAGAGAGGCAGGTGCAAAGTGCAGGTGAAGTCACGGGACCAGGACGTTTTCAGAATGTGCACTGCACTGTAAAACCCGAATGGTTTCTCCAGCTTCTCAGCTGCTACAGAAAGGAATTGGGCCTTGGGTCCCCAGGCCTTGGATGATTAAGCCAGGAGCTGGTAAATGATAAACCTCACATTAGTGTCTAATTTGTGCTTGTCTGTATTTTCTTTGCTCTGTTTGCTCAGTTGGCAGAGAGAACACGTTTTCAGAGGAAGCAGACCTGCCCGAGAAGGCAGAAACATGCGGGGCTTATTCTGTATTCGTTCGTCCGACCACCAGAACACACACATGCCGACGTCTTGCACACGGCGTGTTAAGGGCTGGGCTAATAATATTCTGTGTGACAGGGTCCTTTGCTCTCTGGTGTCTCTTTATCTGGTGAGTCACGATGACAGAAATGTCAAGGCCCTAGGGGAGCCCAGCAGGGGAGAGAGAAAGGTGAGGGAAGGCCCCAGTGGTTCTTAACTCGACCTGCCCCTCAGAGTCACCTGGGGAGCCTTTTGTCCGTCCACGTGCCTCATTCAGAGGGCCTGGAATGGCTTAGACTTTCAGATTTTTGGGGAGTCCATCCCGATGATTCTTTTGCTTCTGCACTTAGGAACTGCTGCAAAGTGGCGGGGGAGCCTTCGAAGGTGTTAAGCAAGGAAATGCTGGGAACAGAGTGTGTTTCAGGAAAATTGTTCTGGTGGCAGTTCATGGAGGGCAGGATGGAATGGGCCAGCAATGGAAAGACTAGCCGGCTGGCTGGTGCAGTAGCCCGGGGGAAAGAGGACGAGAACTCTGACCTGGCTCCGGGACCCTGGCTGCAGCATGCCATACCATCTAGGGGTGCTTTTGAGTCACTGTGGCTTAAGCAATAAAAGTACATAATCATTTCCCGTGCAAAGACGTCTGCATTGAGGGTGGTGAGGTGGGTTGGAGGCAGTAGGGTTCTAGGTCAGTATCTCTGTGATCCTCTTGGCTTTTCCCTTGGGATTGGGAAATAGAGTCTGTTCTGATTCCCTGTTGCCATACAACAAATCACCCCAACATTGAGGGTGTCAAACAACCGTTTTATAATGCCAACAGAGTCTGTGGATCAGGAATTCAGGCACAGGGTACAGTGGAGGTGGGTGACGTTTGCGCCATGATTTCTGGGGACTTAGTTGGGAAGACTTGGACAGCTGGATGCTGGAACCTTATAGAGACTTCTTTATTCAGATGTCTGGTGACTTAAGGGAAATCTCCATAGAGACCGTCCGTTTGGGCCCCTCTATCTGACCTGTCTCTGTGGCTTGGGTTTCTTAGCCCGACCAACTCAGGGTCCTCAGGGTCCTCTGTGTCACGTGGAGGCTCAGGGCTCCAGGGCAGGGCTCTGGAGGTCCAGTGGCTCACCGCTTCTGTCCTCTGATGTCAGAGCAGTCACAGGCTGCCAGGTTCACGACAGCTGGCATAGATACCCCCTCTCAGTGGGAGGGCCATCAAAGAATCGGTGCCACATTTTAAAGCTTCCAGAGCCACAACATCACTCGGCATCAGGGAAATAGAAATCAAAACCACAGTGAGATACCACCTCACACCAGTCAGAATGGCTAAAATTAACAAGTCAGGAAACAACAGATGTTGGTGAGGATGCAGAAAAAGGGGAACCATCCTACACTGTTGGTGGGAATGCAAGCTGGCGCAGCCACTCTGGAAAACAGTATGGAGGTTCCTCAAAAAGTTGAAAATAGAGCTACCCTACGACCCATCAATGGGGGTATCTTTACCCTAAAGATACAAAAGTGATTCTCGGGTGCACATGCACCGGAATGTTTATAGCAGCAATGTCCACAGTAGCCAAACTATGGAAAGAACCTAGATGTCCATCAACAGATGAATGGATAAAGAAGATGTGGTATATATATACAATGGAATACTATGCAGCTATCAAAAGAAACGAAAACTTAAATTAAAACAACAAAACAAATTCCAGAGCCACAGCTCCATATGACACCACTGTGTACCAGCATTGCAAGAAGTCAGAAAGGGAGAAACCAGAGAAGTCCTCGGATCCTTTTATCAGGCGAGAAAACCACCCAGATCCTCTAAGTTGACTTCCCTTTGTGGCCCATTGACCGACAGTGGGTCACGTGGTGACAGCCACTTAGCAGGAGGGACACCTGGGAAATGAGTACTTCGAAAAGGGCCAGGGTTGCTGGGATTGACATAGAACTGATCCTGACTCCTCGCCCGGGGCTGACAACATTGCCACCCAGGCAACATCAGAGTTCTGGTCACAAGAAAGGGCAGGGGCAGGGGATGGCCATTTGGTGCATCAAAGTGCTCGTCACAGATGGTGAGCAAATATGTTTGAAAATGCTTTGTACTCTTTTCCTCCCGTGGGGAATTAAAATGTACACGAACTTAGTAAAGGCTCTGAGATGTCTCGTAATAAAGAAAACTGCTTAACTGGCTTGTGTCCAGAAGTTATTTGCATTCACTTATTTACTCATTCAACAGACTTACACTGTGTGATGCCCCATGCTTGGCCAGTGGTGGGTGTGAGACAGTGCAAGTGGAAAGAGGTCACTGAGTCAGGGCTGGGACAGAGGAGAGTGCAGGGTGTGTGTGCCAGGGGCTGGGGCATCTCGCAGGGCGGAGCGATGCCTACTTAGAGGAACTGGAGGCAGAGGCATTTCTGCGTA
This sequence comes from Ailurus styani, assembly GCA_002007465.1. Lineage (NCBI taxonomy): Eukaryota > Metazoa > Chordata > Mammalia > Carnivora > Ailuridae > Ailurus > Ailurus styani. The sequence continues at coordinate 221,672 of LNAC01000293.1, read as the reverse complement.
GGCTTGAGTTTTTTAAAACTAAGAACCTCAAAAAGAATGTAACATGGAAACCTTGGCATCGAGTCAAATCTGGCAGGTTAGGGACTCTTTAGTTCCTTCTATAGGTGGAATATTTGGGTGAGTCAGTGAGATGGGCAATGCGAAGCTCTCGCTTGTCACACGTCCGTTTGCTCTCAGGTCCGTCCCCTGCCCTTCCTGGGCTCTGCTCTGTACTGAGGGCACTCATTTCCCAGGTTCCCTTGCCCGCTGGCTTTGGTGTGTCTGCCCTAGGGGACGCACTGGCAGAAGACTCAAGGAGGAGGGAAGGGGCATGGTTTTCCTCCCCAGACCTGTTTCCTCCATGGCCTCAACTGTTGCTGAGTAGACCCTGCCTCTGAGGTGTCCATTCTGCCGGGCAACTCCACCGTGCTCTGGCTCCCATCAGAGGGGCCCTGGCCTTGGGCTCTGGGGACCCTGCCGTTGGTCATTTCCAGAGTGCCTCACCATCCTCTGTTTGGCTTCTTGGCCCTTCCGTCCTGGCAGAAAGAGTCCCTGCATTCTGTTATTTTGGCTAAAATAACTGGATAGATTTTTGTTTTCCTGACCAAATTTCGAGTGATGCAAAACCAGAATGTACTTAATTGATTCGAGACTATTATCTAAGAACACTAGTTTTCATTGGTCAGTGTAACTCTGAGATTGCTCATTTCTCTTCATTCGTGAATGGGGAGTTCCGCTGGTTTATCACTAGTCTTGATAAAACCCCGGACAGACTTGATTTCTGTTGCTTCGACTGAGACCTCTCTGTTCCTTCTAGGCAGTGTTTGTTCTCCAACGCCAAGAAGCAAACAAATCAAAGAGGACTTGACTGAGAATTTATAATACAGGGACTGTTTTGGATTCTCCTAGTTTTGAGGAATAGTCAAGGCGTTTGAGCTGTGACCCTTACAATCCCATTACTTTGTCACTGTAACGGGGCGGCACATAATAAATATGCAGGAATTAATTAATGTCTAACTAGAGGTACAGAGCATGTGGGAGGCAGAGACTCCTTCTTAAGTAGAATGGACAAAGCCTTCCACCTTCCCCCATGGCAACCTGCCACTTCTCCAAAGTAAGGACTTTCTCTGCTTCCTGTTATCTAGTTAGATTCCTCTGTCTCCTTAGGTCCAGATGGAGGAGGCCATCCATGCCTTGAGAATAACTCCCTCCTTTTAGTTAGACGGTGGTGATTAGTATAATCTGATAATCATAATTGGTTCCCTGAGGCAACACCCAATGTGAAGAGCGATTGACTTACTGCCCTACTTGATTTCCTGGGGTGCCTGCTGACCGCATCACAGGGCGTTTTGTTAATGCTGGGGATTGCTGGGAAGTGTAGATGAGACATGCTTGTGAAGGCAGGCAGAGCAGTGATTTGCTGGCTGTTCCTGGGTTTCTCATCATCATTTCATTTTGTGAGCATGTACTTCTCGTAAAGCCTTTGACATGCATTATCTCATCTTATCCCCACAAAATCTCTAGAAGTGGGAAACCGGAAAATCCTTGTTTCACAAAGAAGAGAACCAGGGCTGGGGGGGGGTGTATGGGGGTGAGCGGATTGTTCAAGGTCATAGAACTGCTGGGACATGGAGCCAAAACTTGAGCCTGGCCCTTTCGATTCTTAACATTTTCTGAGGTATACTGTCTGAATGGCCACATTACTGACAATTCATTGAAAAATATATTTAAAAAAATTATTTTAAAGATTTGTTTATTGGAGAGAGAGAGAGGAGGGGCAGAGGGAGAGAATCTTCAAGCAGACTCCCCACGGAGCGCAGAGGCTGATGTGGGGCTCAATCTCATGACCCTGTGATCATGACATGAGCTGATATCAAGAGTTGGATGCTGAACAAAGCCACCAGGTGCCCCCAGTAATCCATTTTGAAAAGTAACGTGATAAGCGGGCATTGAGGATGTACTGGCTGCAAATTTAGCATGATGGTTAAAAAAAATTACAACTTTCAGATGGGTTCCCTCAATCAGCAATGATTCTCAAGCCCTCTTGGTATATAAAGCTCTCTGTAGGGAGCTTTGGTTGGAGAAGGAAGGAATAAGGCACATGATCCCGGCAAATGGCAACTGGCTCAGTCTCACAAAACAGGGAGTGGAACACGAGCATTAACGTGACACTGGCTGAATGCACAGGGACATGGGAGAGAAGAGAGAGGAGCCTCCCATTGGCGGTTCTTGCACCATTATACCTGGTTCAGGGACAGGGTTTGGGGTCTAACAGATGCCGGTTTCAGCTCCTTCTGCACCATGGCCTGGAGTGAGTCCTGTCTCGTGAGTTGCAGTATTCTCAGGTACAAAAGGGAGCTAGTGAGGGCGACCTCACAGAAGTGTCCACTTGTTTCTGACATGCGTATTTGTTAAATCAGTTCAGTTCTCAAATATATTCTTTTTTTTATTTTATTTTATTTTATTTATTTATTTCACAGAGGGAGAGAGATCACAAGGAGGCAGAGAGGCAGGCAGAGAGAGAGGGGGAAGCAGGCTCCCTGCTGAGCAGACAGCCCGATGCGGGCCTCGATCCCAGGACCCTGAGATCATGACCTGAGCTGAAGGCAGAGGCTTTAACCCACTGAGCCACCCAGGCGCCCTCAAATATATTCTTGTAAAAAGTAATGTCAGGACACTTGGAACAACCCCCAACAAACACAAACAGCCCTTGGGCTTTTAGATTCAGCCTTGTAGGCTTCAGAGCAGGTTCACTCCCTCACCCCCAGTGAGTCTTTGGTTATCTGGCAAATGCACAAAAGAAAATTAATTGCATGTAGCTGCCACCATGAAATACCCAGAAAGTCACCTTGGAGGAAAACCAGCACTTCCAAGAAAACAGAGACACGGAGTTCAAAAAAAGAAAGCTTTGTGATTGGCCAGTTGCCCATCCTGAAGTCCTAGATGGGTTCCGTGATTGTTTGGTGAGTTGACACAGTTACTGGATGACTAAATCGGAATCCCTGAAATGCCTCCAAGTGGTAAGGTTGATGAGGACAGAGGAAAGAGGGCAGCCAGCCCGCACTGGGTGGAGGATCGGGAAGTGGGAGTGGGAGAGGGAGCCTGTGCTCCCTGGGCGGGGAATCCCACAGGCAGGCTGAGGGGGCAGCACCCGGGGCTCGGCTCTCCCACCACAGGGTCAGATAAGCCATCTGCCTGCCGGTCTCCGGATGTCCAGAGCGACTCTGGACTTGAGGCCCAGCAGCTAACAGCTTCCTATCTCATCTTTCTACCATTGACCAAAGTTCAGGTCAGGATGTCCTTTGCTTTATGAAATAATATTCCAGAATATATTTTCTAAGACATCCAATCTGTTGAACATGCAAAATCTGAGGCCTTAAGGTGTGTTAAGATATGTGAAATCCTTTTCGAAGTGGTTTGTGCATTTTATTCTAGACAGAGTTTTTCCTCAGTCCTATAGGATACAGTGGAATTACTTTGGCAAGACAGTCACATGATGGAACATGGTGTGATGCAATGACCTTTTATGAGTTGTAAGAGGAGCCAGTGTTTGATGGGAGAGATAAGGGAAGGGAAAGGCAAAGTGGCAGTTTCTGGGTTGACCCAAGGACCTGATTCTGAAGTGGTTACACCTCTAGAGCCTGCCAGCATTCCCAGGTGGTAACAAAGGCCCTTGTTAGCATTGGGTAGGTCTGGGATTCTGCTAGAAGTTAAACAGTATGGAGAAGCCAAAAGATCAAGTCTTAGGAATAATGCAAAAAGCATCCCAGTTGGAGTCTGGAGTGCTCTAACATCCAAACATTCCTATTTGAATGTTGTCCCACTACGGGACCCATGACCTCTTCAACCTTTAGGTTCCTCACATGAATAATGGTCCTCATGCATCACCATGGATTGTTTTGCCAGCTGCTAAAATGCTTCACAAATGTGTGGGTAGCAACTTGTGTTGGGATTTAGACTCTGATGATATGATTACATTGAAACTTTATCCTACATCTTGAAGCAAGTGAGTCTACTCTCAAACTGTGGTTCATCACAACCAGTATATTTGTAGAGGGGCCGACTCCACGGTTCCACTGGCAGAAGGGCTCATTTGAGGGTTAGAGAACTCAAGTTCCGTTTTTCCTGTTTTCTATGTAATCTGGAAAGCTCTGACCGGGTTTTCAAAAACAAGTGAATGATTTGCTGGAAGAAAGGCATGCTGGACCCTGCAGACTGAATTATAGTTTACTGTATTCCTGATGGTAAGATCCTGCTGGATGGTATTTTACAAAATTTGTTGGTTAATTGCGGCAGCGTTGACAAGCCTGTCCTTCTGGAAGTGCAGCAGCTCGACCTGGCAGGCACTGAGGTGTGTGTCGGGCTCCCGCATCAGTGGAGGCCATGGCTCCTAAGTGCTCGTGCAGCCGTGTCTTGTGATGCCGGAAATATTTTATGATGCGCGTCATGCAAAGTCAGGAACCTCAGACAGGTGCAGAAATGGTCTGTGGCTGGAGCGTCTGGAGGCTGACCATCTGGGGGAATCCCACCGAACACCTGTCCAAGGGAAGCTCCGGCGTCTCCTGAGGGGCCCGTGCTTGTCAGTCTCTTGCTCTCTCGTCTTTGTTTTCACTCTCTATGTTTGTTCTCTCCTGTTCATTGCTTTTCTTTCCTCTTCCCTTTCTCCTCTCTCCCGTCCTCCCCCGCACTGTTCTCGTTCTTCACGGGTTTTCCTGGCTCTTCTCGACTCTGGTCCGCAGCCTCCCGTCCCAGATGGGCGGACGTGTTCTTCGCAGGGAGCAGGGCATGTGGGTTTTCAGTGACTGCTCTGGACGCTAGTTTATCTGTCCATGCGAAGGGTACTCACCCAGCGGCAGAAGACTTTTTAGTGCTCATGTTGCCCCACGACCCCAGAGGGTGGGCAGCTTTCACCAGGGAGCTCTGCTAAGCTTTTACCTCAGTTGTGGACGTGTTCTTCCTCTCCCAACAAAGGCCGTTGTCTTTGTGATTCTAGATCGAGGAAACGCGGCAAAACATTGACAAGATCTCAGAGCACGTGGAAGAAGCTAAGAAACTCTACAGTATCATCCTGTCTGCACCGATTCCAGAGCCAAGTGAGTGTTTCCTTAGAGCTGAGTCGTCCAGCGATGGCCCTTGGCATTGGGGCTGAGCCAGTCTTCCTCCCTCCTGGGAGCAGAGGGAGTATGTGCATCGCACCGCACTGTGTACACGTTGGGTCCCCTCCATTTCCCTTCCCCTGCCTGAGCTCATGCCCCGAGCGCAGCCAGCTCTTGTCTTCACGGTCCCCTCCACGGTCCACGTGGCTCCACTCTCTCCTTCCCATCCGGTCCCTCTCATGACGGCAGTGACGCGACTGCTTCTCACGACCCTCATCTCTGACCCTCGGCTGTACTTTCGCACGTGCTGTTTCTCCACCTGAAATGCTCTTCCGTGCCCGCATCCAGATGCTGCCAGATCAAGGCCATCATTTTTCCATGAAGTGTTCCAGAATGGGTCCCATTCACTTCCACCCTCCTATCCTGAGACCTCCATTTGTTACTGCCACCTTGGCAAACTTTCACATTTTGAGAGTGGGGCTTAGGGCTGTATTTTAGGTTCCTTAAGGACAAGGAATGAGCCAGACACTATCATTTTGTTCTGAATTGTTCAGTGGCTCCCTAGCACCTGAAGGTCAAAGCTGGAACGTTTCAGCAGAGCACATGGGAATGGTCTTGGTCACAGGCCTGCCTTCCTCTGTGCCCTTTCCTCCTGCCACCCTCCCCACATCACCCACATTTGAGCCTGATTGAACTTTGGCTGTTCTCCAAATAGGTCTTGTCTCCTCATGTCTTTTACATATTGTCCCTTCTCCCAGACACTCTGCTCTTCATCTCCCTTTCCCTCTGGTTAATACTCCTTCCTTCGTCAAGATGTGGTCTTACTATCATCTGTGTTTAGAAGCGTTTCCAGATCCCTCTGGGCTGTGTTAGGGGCTCTTCCTCGCCATCCTGTGCACACCTTGACCCCAACTCACACCTTAGTCCACAATGCACACTAGAACAACAGATTGATTTGTTCTTTGTCCCTTAGTAGACCCTGAGCCCCTGAAGGCAGGATCTCTATCTTCTCTCTGATGGCTTAGCGTCTAGCTCATGTCTAGCTCAGGTCCAAGCTCATAGCAGGCGCTGAACGATGGTTTCTGAATGAAGAGCTGTGGCCAGTGCTTACTTTGCTCTCTATATCCTAGAAGAGCCTTGTGCACACAGTAGGTATGTCACAAATATTTGCCTGAATCTAGTCGACATCCCTTTTCTCAGAGATCCCATGAAACTCTCTCTTACCGTTGAGCTGAAGTCATCTTGGTAAACCAGATGATTTCCTCTAAAAGCAAAGTGCTCAGAATTTTGTGTGCCAGAGAATACTTGGGAAAGCTTTTTTGTTTTTTGTTTTTTTTTTTTAATTCAACTTAAAGTTAGTTAACAAACTCTTATGGTTTGCCTCTTTCTCTGTTTTTTTCTTATTTTCCTTCCGTATGTTCATCTGTTTTGTTTCTTAAATTCCACGTATGAATAAAATCGGATGGTATTTGTCTTTCTTTGACTTATTTTGTTTAGCATAATACCATCTAGCTCCATCCATGTTGTTGCAAATGGCAAGATTTCATTGTTTTTGATGGCTGAATAATATTCCGTGTGTGTGTGTGTGTGTGTGTGTGTGTGTGTGTGTGTGTGTGTACACACACACCACATCTTCTTGATCTGTTCATCAGTGGACATCTGGGCTCTTTCCATATTTTGGCTGTTGTGGATATTGCTATGATAAACATTAGGAAACTTGTTAAAAGACAGAATAGGGCTCCAGCTGTGGGGGTTTTTATTTTGTAGGTCTGTGGCCAGAGAGTCTAGAAAAGTGCCTTTTAAATAAGCTGTCTGTGGTTCTAAGGACAGGTGTCTGGGGAGCCTCTCAGGATAAATGCTGCTGTGGGTGGGTACCTGAGAAAGCTCCCACCGCCTCCTGACTGGAGAGGCTCACAGAGCCATGTGTCTCTCTCACTGATTCTCCTTGCCTTTGTTTACCCAGAAACCAAGGATGACCTAGAACAGCTTACGGCTGAGATCAAGAAAAGGGCCAACAACGTCCGGAACAAACTGAAGAGTAAGAAGGGAGTAGAGGGAACAAGCCAGCCCCACCGCCGCCCCCTCACATCTGTGGGGCCCGGCTTTTCTGGACTGAAGCTCATCCAGATGATACACTGGTCTCATCTTTGTGGTTTGGGCTCTTCCCCCGAAATTTTGCCTGTCCCGGAAGCAGGACTGCCATTGAAAGAGCACAGAACCGCAGTGTGCTGCCGGCTGCCGAGTCGTTGTGTGACTCGGTGCTTTGACTTAGTCCCTTGACTTTTCTCTTACTGGTTCCGTTTCCCAGCGCCCATGTCCCTGTGAACAGAAATGCTGGAGCTGTGTAGGTGCAGAGCTTATTATTGTTCAGTCTGCAGACATTTCTTGGGGCACCAGGTCTCCACCCCTTCAGTTTAGACCTTTGTTCAGTGAGACCACAGTCATAGACTGAGTACCCCTGGGCCCAGAAAGGTCCCTCTGTTCCAACCGCATTTTTGCCCAGTTGGTGTGGGAAGGCAGGCTGTTGGTCAGGGAGTGGAAGCGGCACTTATTGTTTCTTCCCCCCCCCACGAATCACGATACCTGTTTTCTTGGGCCGAGGGGGAGGTGGTCAGGGGCAGCTTCCAGTAGTAGCTGTGAGAGTCTGCGGAGCCCTGCGTGTTCTCATTCACTGCTCACTGGCTTGGGGAGGTGCTGTCCTTGCTCCGTCCCGCACATGAGAGAACAGGAACACTAAGGTGACGTGGCCTTCCCAGAGCCACACAGCTAGCGCGTGGCAGGGCACGGATTTGAGCCCGAGTCTCCTGCTGACAGAGACTCTTGCTGTTAGCTGTGCTACGATACCGTCAGACAAGACCCGGTCCAGTAAAGGGCATGGAACGTGAGGCCTGTGGCTCACTGGTGAGCTGATGTCGGGGTGGTAGATGCCTGTGCATCTCTCCGTGGGCTGGGTGTGAGAGGGTGTGCGGGCGGCCTGGCGCTGGGCTGTGCTTCTCGGAGGAGGGCGGTGAGGATGTTGCTGGATAACCTCGCTCCGCTCCGCAGGTATGGAGAGGCACATCGAGGAAGATGAGGTCCGGTCATCGGCAGACCTTCGGATTCGGAAATCCCAGGTGAGACTTTCCCCGGTCATTTCGTCCATTCTTAATTTGTTGTTGTTGTTGTTCTTAGCTGTGGAGCCTTTTTTGTTTTTTTTTGAAAGTACAGTTCTTATTTGGACTCATTTGGAAGAGCTGGTAGAGGAGGAAAGGTCACTCTCCTGATGGTGTGAAGTTAGGAAAGCAGAAGGTTGAGTCTCATACCTGGTCTTTTGCTTCCAAGTCCAATGCTGCCGCAGACTGGGCCGTGTGGGGCCGGGGGTGTGGGCTCTGCAACAGTGTGGGCTCCCCGGCCTTCAGCTCCTGGGGGCTCACTGCACTTGGCATGGTTCCCACAGCACTCCGTCCTGTCCCGGAAGTTTGTGGAGGTGATGACCAAATACAACGAGGCTCAGGTGGACTTCCGTGAACGCAGTAAAGGGCGAATCCAGCGGCAGCTCGAAATCAGTACGTGTTTGAAGTTTGGCATGTGCCCTTCACCTTTTCCTGCCACAGGGCTGTCTGTCCCAAGTCAGGAGAACTGGGAGAGCGAGCAGCAGCCCCCCTGCTTGGGCCCCTGCCTGCATTTGCACCCAAGCCCAGGAGAGGCCTTAGATCACTGGTGCATCTGGTACCCGTCGTGGCTGCAAGGTGGCCTGATGCTTGTCGGGGCCAGGTCGCTTGGTTCCTGGGGGGACCAGCATTTCCTCACACAGAGGGGAGGCACTTGCTGACAGTTGCTCTCCTGGGGACCTGCGACATCTTTTTGTTGTGTCTTTAACAGCAGAGAATATTTATGAGGTTATAGTATGGCGCCGGGTGCTGTGAGGAAGAGACTGATTCTGACAGACATGACATTCAGGACTTGGGGTGCTGCAGGGTGCCAAGGGCTCTAATAGGTGGAGGACGTGTGTGAAGCAGGACGTGGTCAGAGAGAAGCAAGTGTGTTTAGGAGGGCAGCCACAGTGCAGCCTGGGAAGAGGGAGCCCTTGGGAAGGGCAGTGTGGGGTTGGCTGGAGGAGGGCGGGCTCTCTCAGGAACTGGTTACCAGCCCTCTGATGCAGAGTGAACGGGCCAGTCAGCTTTCTGAGCCAGGAAGGGGTGTGGTCAGACACGTGCTTCGGGAGGGTAACTGCCTGTGATGCTAAGGGTGATTGGATTGGGGGAGAAATCAGAAGTCAGACTCATCAGGAGGTCTTGAGGGTGTGTTATAAAGGCCACCGTCTTTAGAGTGAAGTTACCCTGTTCCTGGGTCAGGGAACTTTTCTGTTTTTTTAAAGATTTTATTTATTCGAGAGAGACAGAGATAGCAACCGAGAGCACGAGTGAGCACGAGCTGGGAGAGGGAGAAGCAGATTCCTCGCTGAGCAGGGAGCCTGATGGGGGGCTCGATCCCAGGACCCTGGGATCATGACCCGAGTCGATAGCTGATGCTTAGCTGACTGAGCCACCCAGGCGCCCTTTTCAGGGAACTTTTGAATTGGTGTGCTTTGGTCTTGTATTTGATGTTCTACTTCTTCCGTTATCAAGCCGGCAAAAAGACCACAGACGAGGAGCTGGAGGAGATGCTGGAGAGTGGGAACCCCGCCATCTTCACTTCTGGGGTGAGTGTCTGGGAGCTGGGAGGCAGGTCGTTTTTGTGGAGAGGGGAGGCTGCCGTGGAGCTCCGTGTGGTTGTGGTGAGCTCCGTGAGGGAAGGGCTGCAGGTGCAGGGAGGCAGGGCGGCAGCGGGGAGTGGGGGCTGCGGCAGGGGTGCTGGCTGATGGTCGGTCTTTGTGTGGCCTGTCGTAGATCATTGACTCTCAGATTTCCAAGCAAGCCCTCAGTGAGATCGAGGGGCGGCACAAGGACATCGTGAGGCTGGAGAGCAGCATCAAGGAGCTTCATGACATGTTTATGGACATCGCCATGCTGGTGGAGAATCAGGTAACCGGCAGTGGGCACCAGCCTGGGCAGAGGGAGGAGAGCTCAGGTCCTGCCGAGAAGGACACAGTCCTGAGCAGGGCGGACTGGAAAGTCAGGTGAGGTGCGGTGGGGGAATCACCGGGAATCCTCACCACGGAGCAACAGGATCCCAGTGTCCCAGGAAAGGCGTGCCCTCCCGAGTCCACCTCAGCCTTGTCCTCTCGCCTGCTCCTCTGGCCTCACTTCTGCTTACTGCGGGGTTTGAGGCGCTCAGTCAACTGCTGCCTCCTTCCGCCTCAGCACCTCTTTTTCCCTTCTCACTGGGGATGTGGGTTCTTAATGAGGATGCCTTAAAGCAGTCTCCTGATGGGAACTATTTCACGGGTCACGCTGGAAACAGGATCATTGTGAAAAGTTAGCTTTCACACAGGTTTTAATTTTTTCCCCATTTTTGTTTTTTGTTCTGTATGTTTTTCCAAAAATGTTGGCACTTTTCGCTAAGGAACAAGAACAGATAACAAAATGGAGGAAGGAACGGTAGAATAATATTTATAGGGACGCTCGAAATACTCACGGTTTGACAGCTTATTTTGTCCCCGGGCGGGCTTGCTCAGGGCCGTGAGTCTCTGTCACCTGTACATGGTACTGGCTCCACGTGGTCAGGTGGTTGCTGGTTCTTAAGACGCAGTCAGAGACGCCACGGTGTCCACGTGTGCCACCGTTACCGTGAACCTCCGGCTGCTCTGCCACCCGGGAAGGACTGAAAACTGCTTCCTTTGTGGAGGGGCCGCAAAACCCAACCGAAGCCCGAGCACTGCTTGGCTGCTTTCCAACAGCCGTCCCCTGTTCAGGACCCAGGTGCCTTTCCTCCTTCCCCTTCTGGCCTTCAGGACCATTCCTTAAGTGCCTCCTTCCCTGCTCTTCTTTTTTCTCTCCTCGCGGCCTTGCTGAGGACTTGGTTTGAGAGTCAAGTGGTGGTAAGTGCCTTTCTCTGCTTCGAGAGCGCCGTCAAGCAACGGGCTGGGTTGAGGCAGGTCTAGGTAGGTGAGGGGCGTTCCCGTCCTAAGATGCCCCGAATTAACTGGAATGACCAAACTTCCCTGTCAGGAAGTAATCGCTGGGAGAGGGTTGGGAACCTCACCAAGAGACCACTGTCTCTTAATAACCACGTAGATATAGGATGTAACCAGATAGCTTAGGTAAACCCAGTGCCTGTTCCTTCAGGGGCCTGGGAGTATCTCTTGGAGAAAGCAGATGTTCCCAACCTTAGATGTTGACGGAGCAGCTCCCCTTTGCCAGCACTGTTCGGAAGCATGAGTTAGCAAACTTGCCTCAGGCCAAATGAACTGGGTTCAGGTCTGCATGACCAGGAAGAGGCCAGCATCCGTTATGCCCTAAGATATTCTTATTTTGGTTCCTCTCCTCATATGCTTAATGAAAACCAGAATAGTGTGGTGGGGTCGGTGTTAGAACACGTGTTTGCCAGGCAGCTCGACAGTGTGCTCCAGGTGCTCCACGCAGTGCCTGTCCCAGAGAAGTAATTTACTCGGTGTTGCTTGAGTGAGTGACCACCACCGAGGACTGAGGAGCCACAGGTAATCCCACGGAAGACGGAACGTGCGCCCCACGCAAGACTTCCCGATGCTCCTCTTCGAACTGGGGATTATAACAGAAAGCCCCGTCCCCAAGTGAGCTCCGACTGTCCTGGGGTGGGTTTATGGGGTGTGACTCATGTCTGTCCTTTGCAGGGTGAGATGCTAGATAACATAGAACTGAATGTCATGCACACAGTGGACCATGTGGAGAAGGCACGGGAAGAAACTAAAAGAGCTGTGAAGTACCAGGGTCAGGCCCGGAAGGTGAGACTCTCCAGCTGCCTTCAGAGAAGACAGTCCATTCTGCTTGCTGTCTCTCGCTCTTTCTCTCTTCCCTCTGCCTGTCTCCTTTTCTGCTGCCACCACCTCTTGCATCCGGGGAAAGGGAGCCATGATTGACCGTATCGAGAACAACATGGACCAGTCAGTGGGCTTTGTGGAGCGGGCTGTGGCGGATACCAAAAAGGCTGTCAAGTTTCAGAGTGAAGCTCGGAGGGTGAGCGCCTTAGTCTCCACAGGTCTGGCTTGCTCCTCCTCTCTCTGGTCCTTCCCACCCGTGTCCTTGACCCCGTGCTTTCCCTCCCTGTCCTGGCTTTGTCCCAACACCTATGTCAGCCTTTCCCAGAGAGCAGCTGCCCTTCCTTCCCTGGGGTGCCTTGCATGGATCTGGCTCACATGTTCTCTACCCAAGAACCCACACTTGAAGGCCGTTCTGCAGGGTGGATGCGTTGCCCAGTGTCACTGCTAGACTTCTCCTGGTCTAGAGCTCATGGGCCTCTCAGATGTTACACTGGACTCTTCTGTTCTTCAGAAATCTCTTCACCCTTTTCCACTGCCCTAACCAAGCCCACCCCCCTTGTCTCTTCTGTGAACCCAGTGCTGCGCTGATCTCCATGCAACATTACCTCCTGTCTTCTGGAGCACCTGTTATTCCTACTTATAGGTGAAACAGTTGAGGGTCAGAGGTTACGTAATTGGCTTCAGGGCACCTAGTAAGTATAGGAATGGGATTCGAATGCAGATTCCAATCATGCTCCTTCCCCTCCACCAGAATATTTACCCCTCTTCCGGTGCCCCTGTTGCTTGAGGACTTCTAAGCTTCTCTGCCCATTGTGGTAGCCAGCTCTGGTGGCTTGTGCTTTGTAGACTGTTCTTTTCTATCTACTTCTCCTGGGCTCTGATACTTTTGTTCTTCAATTCTTTTTCTTCCAGCTTTACCCATTGCTTGTGCAGGGATTCAGGGAGTTGGGAAGTTATCTCATCTGATGAATCCAGGCTGGTTCACAATAGGACCACAGTCCCGCTTTCTGATCCTCAGTCCCTGGACTGGGTCTGATGGGTGGGCATGTGCTTTAAGGGAAAGACAGAAGTTTGAAATTAAAACTATTTGAAAACATACACTTCTTCTTGAAAAGGAAAAATTGGTCCCTTGATACCTTGATCTGTTGCTGCTTGGAGACCCTGTGATAGTTGCTTTTTTATCTGTCCACATGTGCAGGACTTAGTATGAGTCAAGAGCCGACAGAAGCTCCATATTTCCATCTGCTGGCCTTGCTACCTAGGAAGTCACTTAAGCTATATAAAATATCCTAATAGAATGTTTTCATGTAGAGCTCTGATCTTATTTGGGTTCATAAGAGGCTTTCAGTGTAGAGGTGAGAGGGGTCGGGTTTTGGATGAATTGTTTTTTGGTTGTTTCTAATAATGGTTTGTTTTGTTTCTCTTATCCTCTCCAGAAATTGATAATTATCATTGTGGTAGTAGTGGTGTTGCTGGGCATTTTAGCGTTGATTATTGGACTTTCCGTGGGGCTGAAGTAATGGCGGCCTGCGTGGCTGCTGCACTGAAATGTAAGTAAATGGAAGGTTCTTGGGGATTCTGGATTGGCTCCCTCTTGAGAAATTGGCCTGGGGTTTCACATGGCAGTGCTCCCCTCTTGTGATTGTCCTTGGATACACAGAGCTCTCTCAGAATTTCCATTGCCTGTGCCTTCTTTCATCTTCTTAAAATACTCTTCTGGGCTTCTGGCCCTGGGGAAAGTTCTCTTCTGGGCCAGGCTTCCGTTGGTTCCTCTCCTGGGGACTCTGTCCCAACTCTTTGTCTTACGTTGTGTCTTGCCACCTGTCCTGGCACACCTGAGCACCACATTTTTGCTCCCTTTGCTTGGGAAGCATGCTCCTAATTGCGTACAATCTATGTCCTGGGTCTGGGGTTCATCTTCTGAATTCTTGCTGACTTTGATGGATGTTGGGCTTTGCTTTCCATATCCTTTTTAGTGTAAAGAAAGCTCTGGGTTGGGCTTTGGGGTGGTGGGGTTTGTTTGTGGCTGACGGGTTGGATCTTGAATGATATAGCAGTTAACATTTTTGAGTGCTGAGTCCTGCCAGACCGTGTATCGGACACCTCATACACATGTCTTTGAATCCCCACAACACCTTCTTGAGGTAGGTCCTGTTGTTCCCCATATTTTACAGATGAAGACGCTCAGGCTTAAAGAGATGTTAAGTCCCATGGCCAAGTTTGCACACACAGCTGATGGTGGGCCTAGGAGAGTTCTTCCTTACATCTTAGCTTCTCTTTGTAGAAGCACGTAGCCATTTATCATTGTCTACAAAGTCCGGAGAACCTTGGAGGAGAGGGAGTTTAAAATTTAGGCTATCAGTTTCTTTTTAAAATCTGGTGAAAAGAATAGAACTGACCATGGAATCAGGGCTTCATGTGCATAGCTGTGTGATGGGAATGACCTAATTATTGGCACCGTTAACACTATTGTGACTCCTTAAATGTTACTTTTCTGAGTATAGGATGTAATATTAATAAAAAACCTATAAAGTACAGGAAAGGTAAACAGAACTAATTTTTAATGTTATTGCTTATAACCTTGTGGCATGTTCACACCCTCGCACATGGTCCACATACTCAGAGTATATTATTGATGGTTTTAGACCCAGTTCAAAAACCCTATGCGTCATTCCACATCACTAAAAGCTCTTTGTGAATCTAATTTTCAACACAAGATTGTGAATGTTCTCTGAATTATTTAATACTTCCCCAAAGTTGGAGTTTTGTGATTATAGTGTTACCATAACGAACAGTGTGACTAACCTATATTTTTCTCATTTTTATTTTCTCTTTATTATGAAATCAGAGAATTCGGGTTGCTGAGGTAATAGATATAAATGTCTTTAATATTCGACACATACTTCCATGTTGGTACCCAGACCTGATCGTTCTCTTCATTTTTGCTTCCGTGTGCCTCTTCCTTCTTCCTCCTCCCATGTGCCAGAGGGTCTCAAAGTCAGATAATTACAGCACTAAACATCAACTTCTTCTTGAGAATGTAAATGAATCCCCTTTCTAAATGAGGAGACTAATTAATGTATTGTTTTTAGTTGACTTACCTGATCTCCAAGATGCTGTCTCTCGCTGAGCAGTGTTGGGTTGTTTACTGTAGTGTATCCCATAAAGTCATCGCTCCTTTTAGGTCTGGACCCTCCCTCCCATGTGGCCTGAGGACGAGAGGTCTCTGAACAGGAGGGAGGGAAGACAGCCTGCCTTTGACTCCCTAGTTGTGTGCCACGTATGGTTCTAAGATAGTAAGATTGTCCCCATTTTCAGATGGGAAACTCTGAAGTTAGGTGAAGAAACTTGACCAAGCCTACCCAGTGCTTAAGATGGAGCAGCTATGATGACCCCTGAACCTTTCTTTATTCTTTTCACTGTGTAAGGAAAGTGGGAGTAGGGGAGTAATGGAGAAGATTCCAGTTCTGCAACTCGTATTTGAAAAGTGCTGATGAGGGCCCTATAGAGAGAACAGGTGCTTTCGTGCATTGACTGCCTCCCCCTGGAAAGTCCTTTCATGGGAATGTGACAGCCTGTGTGAAGGATTATGAAAAGCCCTGGGATTTATTTTTCCCTCTCATAATATGGCTTTTTGTTTCTTTCACAATAGGATCTTTAGTTCCAGATCCGGTCCTGTCTTGAGTTTGTCTACAGAATTTCTCCAGTTTAGTGTTGACTTCTCCATTGCTTTCCTTTTTGCAGTGATGTCTGATCTTCTGTCTCCACCTTCTAGGTTTGTGACTGAGTGTTTTGTTGCTCTGCACCATCATTCTGTGCACTGATCAGCTCCTCCTTCCCTGGTCTGTCTTAGAACCCGATTTCACTCCAGCCTCGTGTGGCCGCCCTTGTCTTCAGATGGGAACGGAATTTGAATGGCCTTCCCGAGAGAGAGTGGGACCTGTTCCTTTGTTTCCTTGTAACCATCCTTGGACCTGACCCAGCAAACAACTTAGCCCCGGAGGAAGCTAATCTGCCTGATGTAACCCTGAATTCTCCTCAGAACCTTCTCCTGTCCCACCAGCTCTGAAGTACCTTCTCTCCCGGACAGTATGAACCAACCCAGCTTCTCTTTGTTCTCTCTGAATGTGTCAAATTAAGCCTTGCACCTTGGAAAGCCGATTCCAAACCTTCCCAAGGTGCTGTATTTTCTACCTCATGGAGTATTCTTCTCCCAAAAATTGCAATGTATTTTTAAAGGGGGTATCTTTAACAACACAAAGGGATTCTTCCAAGTGTGGCAACAATAAGGCGTGGCTTGAGCCTTCTACTTGGCAGGGTCTCGGTCCTCACAGTTTGTTGTCCCTACGTCCTGAAAACATGTGGAACTGGCAGATGTCATTTTGGTCTTAGCAGCTGACTTGTTTGAAGTTCAATCTTAAATTAAGGTCTTGGTATGTTCAACTTGGTGGCCAACTTCAATCTTTATGTTGTATTCTCCCATGTTTACTCAAGGAGGCACCAGGATGATACGGTTGTTGGAGGTTACCATTTGTAAAGACTGAGGGTATGACATATTTGTTTCCCTCTCTGAGTCTTGGAAACTGGCTGTTCTTTGGAGCGATGCTTTGTGAAGTCATTGCCTTGAGGCCAAAAATAACCAGGCACTTAAAACTGGGCCAGGGACAAGGTGCTTGAGTCTCAGGCTCTGGAAGTGCTCAGATTGGTGCGAGTATTCAGTCACTCATTTCATATATTCCAGGTGTATTTTTATAATCATGTGTGAGACGTATGTATTTATTTGCCTGTGACTCTCAGGAAGTAGGAAACTAGAAATGGAGAATATTATAACCTCAAAAAACAAAAACAAAAACAACTCTGAGCTGGGCTAAGAATTAGCTAAGAGACATTTGCTTGTTTGCAAATGAATCATAGTAGAAATATGATCTTCCTGTGTCATTGAGAAACCTTGTTTTCTGGATGAGTACTGGACAATGATAGACAATCATAGATCTTTGGGGTTGGGACTATGTTGACCCCATTTTCTGCTTAGGAGACAGAAGGTGTGATAAGTTTTGGCACCTCTCCTCATTGCTGCCTAGATGGACTTGTCCTGAGAACACCCCAGAGCAATTTGTGATCACTCATGTGGACTTTAGGGTGTTCCTGTATCCTGCTCTGAGTCAGCTGGGGGAGACCAGGGACCAACATCCTGCTACCAGGTTAATGAGCTTGACAAGTACTTTGTGTCCCCCAATTCTTATCATGGAAGAAACAACAGCCAGGAAATGATTTCAAGTGTAGTGACTATGCTGACCCAGTGGTGAGCCCCTTAGATTCCCTGCCAGTCTCCCTGATTTATAGTTCGGCTTTGACTTTCTAGGATAGGGTGAGCACCTAATCCGAGCAGTGCCCCTTGGCTTCCTTTGCAAAGGCTACGTACTCCGTCATTGCTCAGCACTCCGACAGAGCCAAGGGGATGCCGTCTTCCCATGGCTATGAAGTCAGACGGAGGACTGGCTCCAGCAACAGGGCAGACAAGCTCTTACCACAGGCCTTTGTTGGGTCCTGGGGCTTAGTTTGGAATACAAGTGAAGGGGTTTTTGTCATTTGTATTTTTTAAATGTCAACTTGATTATTTTATTGATAATTTAAAAATAAATGACTTTATATTGATTGTGAAACCGTCCTGGGTCTATTTCCCTGCAAAATAGTGGTTGGGTGCCACCATGTGGTGGTTTTTGTTTAGATTTTGGCAACAGGGTTACAATCCTTTTTAACCACGTGTGCCAGACCAGATGGATCAAAAGTTCTAATTTTTGAAAATGCTTTAACTCTCAAAGAATACAGTGTAACTATGTTTGAGTTTCAGGTTTAAGGTGCTCCCTCCCAAGAATTGGGTTCACTCGTCAGGATTATCTGTCTCTGGGAGGAGATGGGATAACTCTGATGTGGTAAGATCTAGAAAGCAGAACAAACTAAACATCCTCAGAGCCTGCTGTTGATCTAATTTTGAATCTCTTGCCTGAAAACAATGCTTCTGTTAACATCCTGGGTTCTTGAAGCCAGATCCATCACCCTTTCCCTTCACCTCTTCCTCCATGTCTGGATCCACTTTTGTCTTCCTTCCCTTGCAACTCTGCACAGCGATGCTGCTTCTCACGTGCCTTTTCTTTCCTTGTCTGGATGAGCAGAAGAAGATCATGATCATGATCTGCTGTATTATCCTTGCGATCATCTTAGCTTCTACCATTGGGGGCATATTTGCCTGAAAAAGGTGAGCCATTTGTGGGGAGATGTTTTTTTTTTTTCCACTTAAACTCTTAATGTCCTTAAGAGCATTTGTTGTTTGTTGCTGGTTCCCGATTTGGGTGGGAATAGGTATTAGAATAGATAAAGGCTGGCAAGAACTATGGAAAAAGGTTTCATAAGAGGTAAATATGGGTGAATAATGAGTTAGCAGTAGATGGGGAGGCAGGGGGCGGTGTGTTCCATAACCAGAGCTGGTAGCAGAATGCTCTGTTTAGAATGCTTCCTAGAAGGAATGTTGATTTCCTGCAGCAAAATTTCGGTGGTGTTGTCTGGGAATGGCTAAAGGAGAAAGAATTAGTTCTTGCATTGGAAGCACCCCTAACTCTTTAGTAGGAGAGAGCCAGCCAGGAAACCCAGAGTAAATTAGTTTCCTCTCTTTGAGGGTTAGGACAAGTTAGCGCAGACTTTCTGAGTAGACTCCTTGCCCCTGCAGAGGAAGGACTTGGTGATCCTGGCTTCGAACATCCTGTTGTATAACCTGTGATTTTCTTCCCCCTCCGTTATCTCCTGTAGTCCTCACCGATGGAGCCTCGGCCGGCACTTTTAATCCTCCTTCCACTTCTGTGGTGCCATCACTTCTCCACTGCAGATTCCTCAACAGCTACTCCTTTCCATTATGAAACCTATAACATAGGGTGTCCATCAACCACCTTTTAAAAGTTCTTCAAAGGTAGACTTAGGACAGTGTGGAATTGGGTGGGGGGCAGGGCTGAAGGAACAGTTTGTACAGCAACATGAGCTGGTTAGGAAGATGGTGTCAAGGAGGAGCTGAGGGGTAGAGAATATGTGCCTGTTCAGGAAATAAAACAGAGCCAGGCAAGTATTGGCACACATCCAGCTCATCAGCATTTAATTTTCTCTTTGACCAACACCAGGCCCTTGTTATGTCTGCACTTCAGGTTCTTCTAGGTCTTCACCTTTGACCAACTGTCCATCTACTTCCTTCTTCAGGGTCTGATAGTCTAAAGTGAAGGTGGTCTAACCATAGGTGCCATGCATGTCTTGCTCACAGCAGCGTCCCCAGTCCTTAGTACAGTGCCTGCCACTTACAGATGTTCAAGTATCGGTTAACTTAATTACCTGTAATTAAGCTCTGATTTCTGCTCACAGCTGAAACCATGGGTTTTACTTTGAAACCTTTTAAGGCATCAGTGGTTAAGTGTGTTTGTTAGTATCAGAGGCTGTGTGCAAATACCTGCGAAGGGGCTGACTCACTTATGCAAAAATATGGCAGGCCTCCATTGCTGTGACATATAAAGTCCTTTTTTATGGGCGGTAATGGAGTTGACAGTCTCTCACTCTGCTAAGACTGGCTGGTCCCAGGACTGTGTGGATCCCAAACAAAAGAAACAGGTGTATCCCACAATGACTCCCAACAATCATCAGCACCATGCTCTATGAACTCTGACAGAGATGAGAGGTCAGGTCAGAAGGGTGACAGGAGGCTACCACTCGCATCGTTTCTTACATGGTTCGTATTGCTAGCTCAAACTGAATTTTTTTGACCAGCAATGATGTGTTTTAATGCAATTTAGTAATTGTTACAAGAGGTTCACTAAAAATACATTAAGAACCACCACAACTCTTGAGGACCACATAACTGTTTAGATATATTTGTACTTTTGAAAGTAGATTACTTTCTTTGCCGGACATCTTTTCAAGAAAGTGGGATTTTAAAAAGCTGACATTTCAAGTCAGTGTGCTCTTTTTCTACCCACTTTCAAAAGCAAATGATTTACTATTTCTATCCATTTGTATTTCTTTCAGTTTGAATAGGGGATAGAAAATTGCTGGTTAGCTCTGGAGATGAATCTTGTTACAGAAAAGATAGGAAGGTAGAACCATGGGGATTTGAAACACATGGGGCCTTTATTCATCCAACAGTAACTAGTTGAGTGCTGTGTGGCACACTGCATTGTCCTAGAACCTGCAGGGCCATAAACATAGAGCCAAACACTCGCCCTCCTCAGAGAATTTCAGACCTAGGAAAGGCCAACTTCAACTTTTATCAGTTCCTTGTGTTAAAAGGCAAGGGTATGTTCCTTACCATATTGTCCAACATCCCCCTTCACCTTCCAAGACTGACAGATGGGTAGTTGGGCATAAATAAATATCTGTTCAACCAATTAATGTATGTATTGCTGTTCTTTTGCTTCCTAAAAACATCTGTAACTAGTAAAGACAGCAACTAGCTCCTGTACTATAAAAGGTAGTACAGAATTCTCCCACTGTCCAAAAGTAGTGTTTCTAAACTGAAATGATATACAGTGAAGAATTACCATTTTGTAAAAGCAAAAATCTTCAGATTTCTTTCAGTTTGAGAAAAACAGGTACTAATGTAGCTCTTTGGTAAAACTGAAGCGATGTGAAGCAGACTTTGACAGGAGGGAAACCCATGCAGATATCAAATCCAACTTACACCAGAGGTGGGAGATGGAGGCATTTGTTTCAGCCCTGAAGACATTCATCTTATAGCTGGGGAGAACTGGACCCCCTAACAGTCAGTGAAGCTGGCTTCATCATTATTTAAGGATTAGGAGTGACCAATGAGAAGTTATATCCTGAGGTGATACTCAAACTTTATTTGATATAAATATAATGCACTTTAAAAAATCAACAGATATTCTACAATTTTTCAGAAATCATTTACTCATATACCACTACTTGGTTAGCTACCAGAGCCACCCAAAGACTGTAAGGGTAAGCTGAGGGGAATAAAAATGTAGATTTTTCTCTTGGTGGCCTGCGTATATTTATGTCTCCAATTCTCACTACACACGTTCAGGCATATAGAACTTGCCCCAGTACCGCCCCTTCTGGGTTAAGTCATACGGGCTCAGGACTTTCCGTATCCCGAGCATATTGGCAGTGGCTATGCGCTCAAAGGTCCAAGGGTTTTGGTTGTTCTGTTCCCGTTCCTCTTGATCTTTCCGCATCTTCTCTAGAGTCTCACGGCTTACGGCCTTTGCTGGGAAGGGCAACTTGTGGGCAACCTGGTCCAGGAAACCTTGTACCTCTTTGAATTCACAGCGCCCACCTACCTCTACTATGAGTCGGCCAGCCTTCACGGGAGTCACGTAGTGATCAATGGCACCTTTCCCTCCCCCCATGCGCTGTCCCATACCCTTGCGGGTGATGGGCTTGAAAGGGGCTGGTACTCTCCATAGAGCAAACATGTTCTTGGGGTCCATCGAGCGATTGATTGTCAGGCGCATCATTTCAAAATGGCCCCAGTGGAGGTAACCACCACCCAGTGCCTAAAAGTGGATTAAAGAATTAGAAATATGTGGAGACTTAGTTATCTTGTATGCGTTCTTTCAATAGTAACTGTGGCTTCAATGATATACATAAAAATAAAAAAGTTCTACTAAGTACTATGGAGAAAAATCTAGGGTACAGAAATAAATGAAAACAAGGTGGACCCATTTCAATGGATAACCAGGGAAGGCCTCTTTGAGGAGCTGATATTTATTTACTTAAAAGATTTTATTTACTTGTCAGAGAGAGAGGGAGAGAGCGCACAAGCAGGGGGAGCAGCAGGCAGAGGGAGAAGCAGGCTCCCTGCTAAGCGGGGAGCCTGATGTGGGACTCAATCCCAGGACCCTGGGATCATGACCTGAGCCAAAGGCAGATGCTTAACCAACTGAGCCACCCAGGCATCCTGAGGAGGTGATATTTAAAGCTGAGACCAGAATGGCAGGAACTAGCCAAGGGAAAACACAACAGTTAAAGGCAGAGGAATGGTTTGGTGAATGTGAGCAGAAGCCAGAGTGGCTGGAATAGAGTGAAGGATAGGGTATGGACATGAGGTTGTGAGAGGCTGTCAAGGGCTAATCAGCAGGCTGTGGGAAGGACTGTAAAATATTGCTCTGGCTGCCCGATAGGAAATCAGTCTTAGTCCACACCGATTTGTGCAGCTACTGACATCAAGTCTCCATGGAAGGAAATCGCTGTCCCACATTCTAAGTTATGGATAGTTTTACTTTCACCAGAGGCCTGAGAGGATTTCATAGTCTGACTATAGGGGCCAATTTGGTAGCCCTCCTTCTCCTGTTTTTACATTATTTTCACTCGACATGAAAAAGAAAGATATACATCTCAACTGTTCACTGGGTAGTGCACGTTGATTTAAAGAGCAAATGATGGCCGTTCGTGGAGGATGAGAATTAACTCTAAGAGCAGATTTTTGCTAATCCCTGGCTTCCACCTTGTAGCTGCTTGACAGTGAACTCACTTACCAAGATTGCAAAACTGCCTTCTGTGAACTCCGTAGCTTCAGTAGAAGGTCCCCGGATGTCACTCAGCTTCTTAGGTTCTCTTCTTACTTTTGGCACGAGTGGTACCCTTTCAACAAATCTAAGCTTGGGCTTTTCAGGAATGGAAACATCTAAAAGGAGCACAGACAGCCAAGAAGAATAAAAAGCACACATCTCAAAGGATCCATTTTCTTCCTAGAAAGATTTGTATCAATCAAATGGAAGTCTTAAAGTTACCACTGAAAAAATAATTTCAAAAGTCTATTAAGTTTTTCCTGTGGATGCTTTTTTATTGACACTGGGATCTTTTGAATATGACAAGTATTAATGGAGACGTTTCTGAACCTTTGAAGATAATAAAGTTTTAACCTTCAAAAGATATGCACTTTGCCTAACACTAAAAAAGAGACCACCTGGGAAGGTAAAGAGATCAAGACTGTCACAGATAACAGTGGCTGACTCCCCCCCCCATGTTTATTAAGTGCTAGACATTGAGCTGAGTGCTTTATGTGCAGTATCTCATTTAATCTTTAAAACTTTATGACCTTGATAATTTTTTAAGGTTTCCCTTTTTACAAATGTTGAACTTCTTAAAGTTTAACACACATAATCAAAGGGCCAAATAAAAAATGTACAGGTCACTGAATTATCAGAAAGTGAATGCATAAACACACCCACATCATCAGTCACCTTGTTCAAGAAACAGAACATTAGGCAAGTACTATTTTAATCTCCATTTTTATAAAAGAGGAACCTGAGACCTAGAGACATTTTATAAACTGGTCTAGGACATCCAGTGAAAACAGCAAAGCCAGATGGAAGATTTTTTTTTCTTTTTTTTAAGTACTACACAGCCCCTCTGGATGTTAATGGAGGTGGTGGAAACAACACTACATTGTACGTGAAAATATCTAAGTTCTGCTCTGCCAGATTGTTAGGAAACCCAAAACGTAGGAATCCTTTGATCTATGCTCTATTTCTACAGGGGCTTTTCATGCTGGCACCAGTACATTTCCTACAATGTGCAGCAGCTTGCTGTGTTGAGGGCAGGTGGATTGAAATGCAGGCCAGAAATGGTACATCTTTTTCTTATCAGACATTCTGACAAGTTGGGGAAAAAATTAACTTGTAAGTCACTTAAAACATGTCTATGGTAAAACAGGCACTGCTTTATCATGGAGTCAAATATAAAACAGGAGCCTTCAAGGAAATACCAAATTATTAACTGGCTAACAGGGACATAGAAACTGCCACCTGCTCTCCTCCAGTTTCTTTTCATTTTCTTTCTCTCTCTCTCCTTTTTGTTTTTTAAAAGATTTTATTTATTGGAGGGAGAGCACGCACAAGCAGGGGGAGCGGCAGGCAGAGGGAGAGGGAGAAGTATGCTCCTTGCTGAGCAGGGAGCCCGACGTGGGACTCAATCCCAGGACGGTGAGATCATGACCTCAGCGGAAGGCAGCTGCTTAACAGACTGAGCCACTCGGGCATCCCTCTCCTTCAGTTTCTATAAGCAGCTACAGAGAAATTTAGTGATGCTGTCTCTCACCTCCAAGTTCATATGTACTTCTGGAGCATACAGTAGTTTCACAATTATGTGTAGAAGATGAAACCCTCAGAGCTTAAGGACACTTTCATATTTTTTTGTTCAATTGTTTTTGTTTAAGATTTCCAATATAGTAAAGACATGGTCAATTACATTTACAAAATTGTGGTTTATCTTAATGTTTGTATTTAACAAGTTAATGCTTTTCCCATATAGTTCTATGACTGCATACTGTAACATCCTTTAGGGAGAACATCAGAAGTTCAAATCTGGGGCGCCTGGGTGGGTCAGTGGGTTAAGCCTTTGCCTTCGGCTCAGGTCCTGGTCTCAGGGTCCTGGGATCCAGCACCGCATCGGGCTCTCTGCTCAGCAGGGGGCCTGCGTCCTCCTCTCTCTCTGCCTGCCTCTGCCTACTTGTGATCTCTCTCTCCGTCAAATAAATGGATAAAATCTTAAAAAAAAAAAAGTTCAAATTTGATGGCAATATGCCCTGGCGGGGGAAACCGCCCCACACTGAAGGCCATAGGAGAGATACCCCATTACACAGTTACTCCATAACAGCAACTGTTACATCCCGATCGTTCACAACACTTCTTGGCACACAGCATGCCCTCGATACGTATTTGCTGAGCGAGTGACTGGAGGAGAGAAAGCAGAACCCGCCTTCATCTTCGCCTACCCTCTTCAGGTCCCATCAGAGAGGACAATCACGAAAGTGACACAAGCTCTCACCCTCAAAAGTCGGCACCGGGAGCAGCGTCTTTAGGCCAGCACTGGCGGGCGGGGCGGCCCAAGAATCTACAAAAGCAAATCAAATTAAGATTCGAAAGCGACAAGACCTGGGCCTGGTACGACCCAGACCGAAGTCAGTCCCGACGGAGCGCCCTGATGGTGGGCCGCGGGTTCCGCTACATGGGCTCACAGCCCGGCACCAATCCCGCCCCCCACCCCGCCCCCGGGAAGACAGCAGGGGTCCCCGGGCGTTGACCCCCGCGGGTGGGCGTGGCCCACAGGCAAGAGTCACCGCGGCTGCAGTGACGGCGGGGGAGCGCGGCCCCCACTCAGCGCCGCGGCAACGGTCGGTGGAGCCTTCCCGGAGCCATCTAGGCGCCGTAGTCGGGGTAGGGAGGTCTTCTGAGGGACCGAGGGCCTCCTGACCTGACAGCCGCGCTCGCAGGAGCGGCGCCCCAGCGCGAACCAGCAGCCGCCACATGGCCACGCGGGTCTGGCCGCCACGGGATTCCCACCGCGAAAGCAGGGACTCCGTAGATCTGGTCGGGCCGGAAGTTGTGTTCTCAGCGGTCCGTTCCCTAGAGTGTCCCGGCGGAAGCAGAAGAAACCGGGCCAGGTGGCTTGGGTTCCGGCGCCGGGAGGTGCTAGTCACGCCCCGCGCCGCTTTAGGCTTCTGGAAGTCTCCGTACACTCTGGGGTCTCTCCCTGGGCAGCGGGGTGGGGTTTTTCACGCTGAGCGCTGTGTTGAGAGAGCCCGGCTTCCCGGAGCGGGTTGCTTTCCTCCGCTTCTCGAGGGGGCAGCTCAGAGGCATTAAGAAAAGGCCCCTGATTGACCATCGTTTGGGCTTGTGAGTGGGCGCTTGCAGCGTGGTAGGCGTTCAGTACCTCGTCCTTGCGTGTGGTCCTTCAAGGAGTTCAGGAGATAGGGAAGTCATGACACGCACTTGCAGATAACATGCCGAGGCTCAAAGGATTTAACTTACTCAGGGTCACACCGCAGGAAAACGGTAAGATCAGAATTTCAGTGTGTGTCACTCCAGGGACCCGAGAGACTGGACTGGATCAAAACTTGATTATCAAATTAAAATAAGGCATGACTCTCCGGGAGAACATTGGTAAAAGCATTTTTGTGGGTCTGAACTGTTTTAATATTTAAAATGAGAGAGGATCTTTCCCCCAAGCTTCTAGGACACAAATGGGATTAATACATTGAGACTGATGTCTGTTGTATTTAAATCACGCTGAATCTGTGCGTGGTCTTTCCCCAAGGATTAATTTCAGAAGTGGCAACAAATAAAACCTGGAATGCTTGCAAAGCTACTGGGAGAACTTTCTCTGTCCACAGTGTTAGGCCNAACA
>LNAC01000293.1:0-195503 GCA_002007465.1 Ailurus styani | reverse complement strand
GAGAGAGATTACAAGTAGGCAGAGAGGCAGGCAGAGAGACAGGGAGAGGAGGAAGCAGGCTCCCCGCCGAGCAGAGAGCCCGATGCGGGCCTCAATCCCAGGACCCTGAGATCATGACCTGAGCTGAAAGCAGAGGCTTTAACCCACTGAGCCACCCAGGCGCCCAGGCCCTTCTTGATTATCTGCACAATGAAGCTGTCTCAAAAGAGTTAATTAGAGCCAATCATTTCTGTCCTTTTAGAGCAATTCTGAAAGGGTTTAATTGTCTTCCACTCCCAACTCAATGTCAGATTCTAGACAGTTCTTCCCTGCTCTTTTCCACCCAAAGAGGGAGAACTGAATGTGCTCAGGCATTTAAAAAATTTCAAGCTTGGGCGCCTGGGTGGCTCAGTGGGTTAAAGCCTCTGCCTTCAGCTCAGGTCCTGATCTCAGGGTCCTGGGATCAAGTCCCACATCAGGCTCTCTGCTCGGCAAGGAGCCTGCCCCTCCTCTCTCTCTGCCTGCCTCTGTACCTACTTGTGATCTCTCTCTCTGTCAAATAAATAAAATCTTTAAAAGAAAAAAAAAGAAAATATTTAAAAAAATTTCAAGCTGAATATTGTGTAATTTTGTTTGGGATGGAAAGTAAAGTGTCAGTACACTCTCTCTTTGATTGGTCTCTATGTCTTTTGGTGCCTGCCCCCTGCCTCCGCCCCTAACTTCCATCTCCTTGTTTATTTTAAAAGAACTAAAAAGTGAACTCAGAGTTTTACACTTAAATAGTAACTATGACAAATGATGTTTATTTTTCTTTGCAAGAGCTGTGCCAGTATTATGCAGGATACAAAGAGGCAAACGCAGTGATCCTTTTCTTTACGAATTTACATTTAGGTAGGGACAATATGATGAGCATACAATAGCTACTGTTAAGGTATCAGAAGAGAAGTGTGAATAAAGAATTGTGAAAATGGTAGGAGGGACGTGAGGTTTTCCCTTGTCCCTAAAAATGATTTTCCCTCTTTCCCATTCTCACAGTTCTTTATTTACATCTCTCTTAGGATAGTTCCATTGTATTTATTTGCAGGAAACTGATGTTCTGGGATGAAATGATTGGTCACACCGCTAGTGTAATACAAAATAGGAATAAAAACCTTTCTGTTCTTTTATTGGAGCAGGTTTGCTACAATCTCCCAATAGTTGGCCTTCAGACCAACTATCTAACCGTGTCAGATGTTACTGAGACCTTCATATAAATGTAAGTATCTGGTCCCTACATACTAAGTCAGAAAATCTAAAGGTGGGGTTCAGGATTCCTATTGTGAACTAAGCCCCAGGCGTGATTCTAATGCCTAAGCAAGTTGAGAATCAGTCCTCTGGAAGCACTTTGAAAATTTAAAAAGCAGAGTATAGCTTCAAAGCATTGTTTTTGGATCATCCAGTTCTATATCCATTGGGGTTTGTATAATTTGCCATCTGTATAAAAATTACCCGGCATCTCAGTTTTTAATCTTTCTTATTTTAAAATCATGAGATAACAGAAACATGTAGCCTAGTTCCAGGTCTGGTTGTTGACATAAATGACACCCGCATGCATGTTGTCTGTGTCTGTGTATGCTGATGTGTGCCCACTATCTCATTTTAATAGAAAGATTGGGTTTTTGCTTATCAGGTTCTAATCATAATATCGTAATGTAATAAATCAGTATAGAACTTCCTCACCCCTTCTCAAAGGGCTAGTTAGTATGAGCTTCTTCATCGGTTTACCTCCCATATGGTGTAGAGCATTTCTAAAAGAGCAGTGATACTGATGTGGTGTTTTGGAATCTGGGAGCAAACAGTCAAGAAAGATTTCTTGAGATGTTTTCAGTGCAGAAAAGGTGGTTTTTGTTAAAGCACAGGGACAAGACCCATGGGGTTGTGAGCAGTGACTGAATATGTACCTGCAAGTTGGGAGGGGGGTTAGGGATAGTGTAAGTCTAGGACCTTGAGGGGTCATTTACTACTATCTAGTAAAACCTTAGTCAGGAGACCCTTCAGATGTAGATCAGTGGGCTAATGATTATTGCTAACATATATCTTCGGGGGGGGTAGAGATAAAGGAAGTTTCCAAAGGGATTGATCTTCACCAACAATGCATCAGAGTGCCTATTTATCTACATCCTTGCTGAGTTTTCTTGTACACCTTTGTTTAGAGCTCTGCCAATATGAAAGGAGAGAAATGATACCTGCTACTGTGTTTATAACAGGCTGTTCAGACAGGATTGTGTCTGACTCAGCTTTGCCTGGAGCCCCAGAGTGAGGTGCTGGGTCTTCTGGACAGGATTGATTGATTGATTGAGTTTAGATTTTAGATTTTATTTATTTATTTTAGAGAGAGAGAGAGAGAGAGGGAGGGAGAGTGTGAGTGATCAGGGGAAGGTGCAGAGGGGGGAAAGTCTCAAGCAGACTCCATGAGCTGAGTGTGGTCTTGATCTCAGGACCCTGTGATCATGACCTGAGCCACAACCAGGAGTTGGAACCTTACCGACTGAACCATCCAGGTGCCCCCTGGGCAGGATTTATAAAGGAGGTGGTAGGAAATGGCTTTGTTATTCTTCGCTCTCTACTTTCTTGCAGCCTGTAAAAAGCACTGGGAAAATCAAGAAAATAAGTGGAGACTGGAGATTACATTAAAGATTTCTTTGGACAGATTTGTTGGTATGTTTCGAGTTCCACTCTTCCTCTCTAATGGCAAGGGATTGGGGTGCTCCATCAAGCTTAATGAGAGACATTTCAAGATCACTCAGCTTGATATGGGCCGTCTGTTTGATGGAGATTGGTATTTGACAAAAGTCTATGTTTGGAGGTTTGGTACAAAGTAGAGGGCTGCCTTTGGGAAGTAGTTACATTTCCATTGATGGTGGGTCAAAGATACGCATACCTTGTTCACCAGATGGACCCCCATGCAGTGTGCCAGTTTACAGTCTTCTTATATCCTGTCTAATAGGACCCCACTGAGAAGCAAGGAGAAAGATGCTGGAAGAAATGTAATGATGGGTGTCTAGGGCCTCAGGGAAGAATTGCATGCAACCAGCCAATAATTCAGCAGAGATGAATTTGCATGCATTAAGATATATCCTCAGCAATTAGGGTAGGGTGTGCGTGCGTGCGTATGTGTGTGTGTTTCTCTGAAGAGTCCATAAATCACCCACGAGAGAATGAGTATACTTGAATTATCCCAGGCACTGAATCAACTACTCTTGGGTGCTGTATCATTTTGCTAGGACTGCTCTAACCAAGTACCCCAAACTGGGGGGCTTAAACAACAGAAGTTTATTGCCTCACATTTCTGGAGGCCTGAAGTCTAAAATCAAGGTGTCAGCAGGGTTGGTTCCTTCTGAGGGCTGTGAGGAAGGGCTGCCCCAGGCTTCTTTCCCAAGCTTGTGGATGCCCATCTCCTCCCTTTCTCTCTTCCTCTATGTGTGTCTTCTGTCCAAATTTCCCCTTTTTATAAGACAGTAGTCTTACTGGATTAGGGCCCACCCTATCAACCTCATTTTAATTTGATTACCTCTGTAAAGACCCTTTCTCCTAACAGTGGCACATTCTGAGGTACAGTGGATGGGGGTGGAAGCAGGGAGTAGGGTGGTGAAGGGGGTGATTGGGACCCCAACACTTGTTGGTTGGTGGGGGGAGGCAGACATACTTCAACCCATATCGGATGCTATGCCAGTCATCCCAGAGGGGTCAGCAACAGAGGTGAGAGATGAGGGGCGGGAAAGATCCTCCATGACAAGTAAAAGTGCAAAGTGAGGAAGTAGAGACCTCCCCCCACCTCATTCCCCTTTTGTTTCCAGTACAATCACCCTATCTGGATCAGGACTGAACTAGCAGAGGGAAGCAGCTTCACCTTTAGACGGAATTCAGAGTTGTGACTATTACGCAGTATTGGACATTTTAGTTACTGAAATCAGAATTTTCCTTTTTTCTTTCTTTTTTTCTTTTTAAGTCAGAGAAATGAGAAAATATAGTAACACCCCCCCACCCCTACAGAGTTGGTTTGGAGTTTGGGTAAGCAGGGGCAGGGTAAACTAAAGTTTTTGTTTTGGTTGGGTTTTTTTTTTTAAAGATTTTATTTTCATGTAATCTCTACCCCCAATGTGGACTCGAACTCCCAACCACAAGATCAAGAGCCACATACTCCGACTGAGCCCTTTAAGCATTCCTAAGTTTGATTTCCAATAGCATTCTCTGAGTCCTACTTCATATAATTTACACACTGGTTATACATTAGTTTGCAATTTTTCGATGACTAGTGATGTTCAACTTTTTCTCCTACCTTTGTTCTCATATTTTTGTTTATTTGTTTTTTCATATGTGATTTTCTTGTATACTTTCTCTGTGATTCAATTGTACTGTTTCTTTTTTTATCAATTCTAAAAGCTTATTGTATATTAATGATATTAACTCTTATTTGTATATGATTCCATTTTTTACAGTGTTCATTATGTCCTTTAATTTTTTTTGGATATAAGACCATTCATAATTTTCATGCAGTAAAATCTTTCAGTTATTTTAAGAGTTTTTGACTTTGACAGTATGCTTATAAGGCTAGAAGTAGCGATGTAATATAATCCTTTGGCAAGTTGAAAATTCTCATTTACTATGTGATTTTATGGGGTGCCTGCGTGGCTCAGCCAGTTAAGTGTTGGACGCTTAATTTCAGCTCAGGTCATGATTTCAGGGTCATGAAATGGATCCCTGCATTGGTCTCCGTGTTGAGCATGGAACCTGCTTATGATACTCTCTCTCTCCCCCTACCCCCCCATGCTAATGCATGCTCTCTCGCTCTCTCTAAATAAATAAATAAAATCTTAAAAAAACGTGATTTTATAATACACTAAATTCCCACGTAGTATTTTTTAACATTTTATTCCATTCCCCTGTTCTCCCTGATCTGAAACCAGTGATGCACTGTTTTAATTATTGTGACTTTATCACATTTTTAAAAAAAAGATTTTATTTATTCATTTGACACAGAGAGAGAGATTNAGAGAGGAGAGAGGAGGAAGCAGGCTCCCTGCTGAGCAGAGAGCCCGATGTGGGCCTCCATCCCAGGACCCTGGGATCATGACCTGAGCCGAAGGCAGTGGCTTTAACCCACTGAGCCACCCAGGCGCCCTTTATCACATATTTTTATATGTATGGTCAAATTCACTTTACTTTCCAAGAAACATCATGGCTGTTTTGCATGTTTGGTCTTCAAGATAAAATTTGGAACTATTTTGTTCTATTCTCTCTCCTTTTCTATTTTTATTTTCTTGTTGTAGTTGTTGTTCCTCTTCTTAGAAACCTCAAAGCCATTTGCGCTTCTAAGCAAGATTCTTTGTCATTTCAAAGAATTATAGGATCTCAGGGGGAAGAGGCTAGAGGAGGCTCTCTGTAGTTGCACTTCCTTATCAGGGTGTGATCTTCAGTCGTGAACTTGGTATAGGTCATTCGTATATCTAGGTAAAGGAAAGTACAATTGGCTTTGGTAGCAATCTTTCCTCCTCTCCCCTGCATCTTCACAAAAACAATGATGCAAAAATTGACCACTTCAGGGCGCCTGAGTGGCTCAGTGGGTTAAGCCTCTGCCTTCAGCTCAGGTCATGATCTCAGGGTCCTGGGATCGAGGCCCGCATTGGGCTTTCTGCTCAGCAAGGAGCCTGCTTCCTCCTCTCTCTCTGCCTGCCTCTCTGCCTCCTTGTGATTTCTCTCTCTGTCAAATAAAGAAATAAAATCTTTAAAAAAAAAAAAAATTGACCACTTCCCTGAAGGAAGTATAGGCTTTACCAGCCATGACCAGTAGAGGTCGCAAAAACACTTATGAAAGTCCCTGAAACCATAACCAAACCCATGCTTGGGCATTATTCGTTACTCAATAATGAACAAACACAGACTACATTTTAGTGCAGCACTTCCTCATAATAGAATTGCAATTTGTCATAGAGTCATTGTCATTCTGGTTGCCTGTCCCCCATCCTTGCCAGTACAAATGAACACACCCAGTTCATTGCAAAAGTTGGGGGACAGTGGTTCTCTCTCTCTCTCTCTCACACACCCCTTCCTTTCCTCGCCCAATTTATTGCTAAATAAAAGAAGTCATCTTTGTTAAAAGTAATTTTTACTCTTTTCTAGTTGCTCAATTATTGTATCAAATGGAGAAAATGTAGACACTAGAGAAGCAAACAAACGAAATGAGTCACCAGTAATTCCATCACACAGTTAACCACTCTAAAACTCTGACGTGGATGGCATCAGAATGCATCATGAATGTCTTTCTATGTCAGCAAGTATTTATCTCCAACACAAATTTTACTGACATTTAAAAAATAAATTTGATGGAGGTGCCTGGGTGGCTCAGTTGGTTCAGCATCTGGCTCTTAATTTCCATTCAGGTCATGATCTCAGGGTCATGGGATCAAGCCCCGGGTCCAGCTCCATGCTCAGTGCGGAGTCTGCTTGGGGTTCTGCCCCTCCCCCCCAAATAAAAAAATAAAAATCTTTAAAAAATTAACTTTTATAGTATGTCATACTTCTTTTTAAAAATTAACTTTTAAAATAAAGTATAATTAACATATAGTGTCATATTAGTATGAGGTGTACAATGTAGTGAATGAACACTTCATGCATTACTCAGTGCTGATCACCATAAGTGTACCTTTTTTTAAAAAAAAAAATTTTACTCATTTATTTGTGAGCACAAGCAGAGGGAGGGGCAGACAGAGGGAGAAGCAGGCTCCCTTCTGAGTAAGGACCCCAATGTGGAACTCGATCCCAGGACCCCGGGACCATGACTTGAGCAGAAGGCAGACACTTAACTGACTGAGCCACCCAGGCGCCCCTCCATAAGCGTATTTTCAATTCTCTCCATCTATTTCACCCACCCCCAACCCCCAGCTCTCCTCTGGCAACACCAGTTTGTTCCCTGTAGTTTAAAGTCTGTTTTTTGTTTTTTTCTTTTCTCTTCGTTCATTTGTTTTGTTTCTTAAATTCCACATATAAGCCATTAATTCCTCTGCTGGGTATTTACCCAAAGAAAATAAAAACACTAATTCAAAAAAATATAAGCACCCCTATGTTTATAGCAGCATTATTTACAATAGCCAAATTATGGAAGCAGCCTAAGTGTTCATCCATAGATGATGGATAAAGAAGACGTGTGTGTCTACACACACACACACGTACGTATGTGCAATGGAATATTACCCAGCCATCAAAAAGAATGAAATCTTGCCATTTGAAACCACATGGGTGATCTAGAGGGTAGAATGATAAGTGAAATAAGTCAGAGAAAGCTAGATACTGTATGTTCTCACTTATATGTGGAATTTAAGAACTTCGGGGACTTTTAAGTATCCGATCATATGGAACCACCAGGGTTTATCTATCCATTGTCTGTTGTTGGACATGTAGACTGTTTCTGTGTTTTCCATATTATGATTATCAGGGCATGTTATGAGAGATCACTTATTCACACTCCCAGAGGGTGCCTTCCACCACTGTGCTAGCGCTGGCCTTTTCCTGGGGTACAGTGATGGACCTAATAGGTATGTTTGGGATGAGGGCTTGGGCTGGTGGTTCACACCTCCTTCTCCCAGGAGCCCCTGTTGCCAGGGAGCAGGCTCTTACTCTGAGCAGTTGGGACGGGAGACCTGTGATGGGGCAGGTGACTTTCTGCCTTGGGGTCAGTGTTAGGAAGTGTACTGAGGCTGCATCTCTAAGGTTTGCTCTCTGATCTCCTCAGCACACATTTTGATTCTTGTATATCTGTGCCCTATTATGATTCTCTCCTTTGTATAATTTTCAGAATTGGGATTTTGGAGGTTGTAGTTGAGTCTATTTTAGGTCTTTTGATACAATTTTCATATCCTTCCCTAGAAAGTTGGTACCAGGGCGCCTGGGTGGCTCAGTGGGTTAAAGCCTCTGCCTTCAGCTCAGGTCATGATCTCAGGGTCCTGGGATCGAGGCCCGCATCAGGCTCTCTGCTCGGTGGGGAGCCTGCTTCCTCCTCTCTCTCTCTCTCTGCCTGCCTCTCAGCCTACTTGTTGTGATCTCTCTCTCTGTGTCAAATAAATAAATAAAATCTTAAAAAAAAAAGTTGGTACCAGTGTTGACTCCTACCAGCAGAGATTAGAGTTATGGTTGTCTTTGAAAGCTTAATTTTTCTTTCAAATATACATATAGGTTGTGGTTATAGAACTATATTTCTATTTAATGTGTAAAATATATATGTTACATATGTGGTATGGGATTTTAGATGTATATTTATATTTAATATATAAAATATATGTTAAATTTTATATTACATACTATGACTTATATTTACATATTAAATGTGTGTGTATATATATAAATTATATAAAAATACACATTTTAAACTTAATTTTACCCAGAATAAATATTAGAAATGAAAGGGGAGAGTATTAACATCATTTACCTAGTTCTAAACCATCTGGGAGTCTCATATGAAATAATTTTGGTCATTTCATTAAGTGATTTGAAAAATAGTACTTGGTTTAAAAAACAAAAATAGCTATTTTTTAAATAGGAGTTTTAAAAATATATCACTTCATTTGTAGAAATAAAGGAATCCATTTGTTAATTAATCAAGAAGATCAGAATGAACTCCAAAGATATCATCTGGGCTCTCTCTTCTCCCCTCACCCTAGGTTTAAATGATGACTGGCAGTCATTGCCTAGAGAAGCTGGACCTTTTTTCATGGGTCACAGATGCTAAGACTCCAGGAAGGTTTGAATCATTTATTCTACATAGTGGTTTCCATGTTTTTTACCAGGAAAATAGTAGCATTGTAGATATCCACTTTTTTTTTGCATAGACTTGAAATAAAGTGAACAAAAATTCACCATCTTTTGGAGATGTTTAAGAGAACCTGAGCCCACCTTGTCCTTAGTACTGTGTGAAATTGGCCGTGATGTGCTCATCTTTGGAGGGTTTGTAGTCGGCAACTCCTGGAAACAAGCAGAGAAGAACATGAGGAGACCGTGGTGCATGTAACCACCCCACCTCCCAAAGGATCAGCCCCTTACTAGAGGAGTAAAATCATCCCAGAGTGAAGCGGGCAGCTTGATTACTATGGAGCAGCATGGAATTGAGATTTAGGGAGTCTTTGTTTCCAGGCACGGAGTCGCCATGTGGAGCATGTCTTCGGACAGGCCCCTTAAATTGTGAGATCCTCCCTTGGCTCACGTCTAAAATTACACTAATAATATTTACCCTGAGGAAACATTTTCAGGATTAGGAATAATGACTGCCAGATGCCTACTATAGTACCTGACACATAGTAAGTGTACAATAAAATGACTTAGTTAAGATTTTGAACAAATTTAGAACATTCAAGATAAGAACTCATTCACTTTTGAAGATTTTGCAAAAAGTAGGGAAGTGCAGTGGGTTGCGAATTCTTGTGTTTTAAGGCAGAGAAGTTAGATGATGGAAGTATTGATGATTAACTTTCAAATCAGCGGACATCAGACAGGTAATTCCAGGCCCAGATTTTTTTGTATCTCAGAGGCATTTCTGTTTACTGTTCTTTCTCCAAAAGAAGAAAGGTAATTGGCAGACATGAGAACAAGCCTGATTTAGGCTCCCAAGGCAATTCTTGAGATGAAGGTGGTAGGAGAACTAATAATACTAATATTTAGCATTTGTGAATGCATGCTGTGCAGGAGACATTGTACTTGCTCATTTTACACATGTTATTTCTAATTTTCACACTAACCCAAGAAATGGTCGTTACATTTTCATTTTATAGCTCTGGAAATTGGTCCTGAGGAGATTCACTCCTTGCCGAAAACAGCCAGTAAATAAGAGAAGGGGCTTCTAACCAAACCTTATGTAACCTCGAGATCTTTATTACATGCTTTGCTTCAATTCAACAAATTCTGACTGGCCAGATTTTGTTAAGTACCTGACAGACTCTAAGAAACCATCTCTTGCATCGTACTCTTGGATAATGAAGCATCTTATAAAGCCTCAGCCCCAGCTCTGCTGTGACTCTACATGGCTTCACTTCTCCCTGCACGGTGACCATTAACATCCCTTAACTAGGGGACATCCTCCTTAGACAAAACAACACGCATGGCTCTTGAAGTTGGAGGATATTTTAGTATTTGTGCAAAATTTTAAAGAATGTTAAGGTTTTGCTGAAGTCTGAGTTTTAGTCTCGCCTCTTTCCCCACAAAAACTTGCATAAACATTCTTCTCTTTGGAGATTTTTAAAAAACATTAGAGCAAGAACAATGAGTGTTGAGTGAAGCTATGGGGGAAGGACAGTCCTGCTACAGTTTGGAAGCGTGGGCTTGATGATCAGTCAACCCCACGCTGGATGCAAGACTTGTACACGTCCCTTTTATGCCTCCAAGACTTAGTTTCTTTCTCTGTAAAAAAGAGAATCACCAATACCTACAGAGTTGATGTGTGAAATATGATAACATCGCTGCACGAAGAGCTGTTTCCCATCCCCCATGTCTGTTTCCCACTGGCTATGAAGTCACAGTGCTTTTGTTTTACCCGATGATATTTAATGTTTAAATCCTAACGTGGCCATTTTCTTGGATCATATACTACTTTTTCTACCTTTTTTTTTTAAATCTCTCACATTATCTACTTTTTCCTTTTTCAGCTCCTATTGCTTTAAGTAGGTCAATCCACTTTTCTTGGTCACTGGGTATGTACCCATTGGCTCAAGATGGAGTCAGGATCCTTGATTTTCAAAAAAGCTATTTTAGAAAGCCAGCTACCTGTTCTATCTATCATCCATCTA
This sequence comes from Ailurus styani, assembly GCA_002007465.1. Taxonomy (NCBI): domain Eukaryota; kingdom Metazoa; phylum Chordata; class Mammalia; order Carnivora; family Ailuridae; genus Ailurus; species Ailurus styani. The sequence goes on along the minus strand of LNAC01000293.1, from coordinate 184,716 downwards.
CCTACCCCTAATTTATCTATCATTCAATCAAATCACTGTATATATATTCATAATATATGTGTATGTACATATATATTTTATCACTGTATACACAAGTATTGTATATGTACATACAATCTCACAGTTATTTGAATAAATGAATTAATGAATTAAATAAGTAAATAACAGAAAGCAGCCTGCAGACTATGGAAGAAATTCCCAGATTCCTTTCCTTTTCTCACCTTCATTCAAAGGTGTCTTGCCACTAAGGAATTGCCAGTATGTCCGTTCATGAACGTTTTCAGTGATACCGTTGATAGAAGAGACGACAAGGCCCCAGGATGTCATCGTGGTTTCAAATCTGTAAGAATAAAATCATATGTGACTAACTTCATTTAGGTCAGGCAATAAGGGGTTAAGGTAAAGGGACAGAGACATTCTAAATACTTTAGAGATCAGATAAAACCATGCTCAAAGTATCATGTCATCCACAGAAAGTATCCCCAAATTACTATAATTCAGACAGCAATTCAGCAGTGTGGCAGGATACAAAATTAATGCACAGAAATCAGTTGCTTTTCTGGGAAACAAACTGAGGGTTACAGAGGGGAGGGGAGTGGAGGGTGGGGTAACCGGGTGATGGGTATTAAGGAGGGCACGTGTTGTGATGAACACTGGGTGTTAAATGTAACTAACGAATTATTGAACACTAATCAAAAACTAATGACGTACTATACAGTGGCTAACTGAATATAATTAAAAAAAGCTTCTCTTTAGAAATGAAATTAATGCAAATTAAAAATATGTTTATTTAAAAAACATGCTTAAAAGAGAATTTGCAAATGACTAACGGATATGAAATTACGTCACTCGGAATTAAATGGAATTTAAGTGAATGGAATTTTTAAAAAAAACCTATCAATAAGCAAATTTTTAAAAATTGTAAATGCCCAAAATGGGTGAATAATTACTTGAGTTATGGGATGAATATCCAGATTGAATTTTTTTTTTTGCAGTGATGAAATTGTATTTTTCAATAGTTTTAAGCGACATTAAAAATGCTCATGCAATAATTGCTAAGTGAAAATGTGGGACACAGATTTTACATAAAATAACTATCCCATCCATGGGAGGGATCACAACTATCTATAACATGCATAGAAAAAAACACCTACAAAATTATAAAGAAATGTCAACAGTGATTATATTGTGGAAACACTGTAGATGCTTTGCTTTGTTCCTTTTTTAAAAAATTTATTTAAATTCAATTAATTAACATATAGAGTGTTACTAGTTTCAGAGGTGCTTTGTTTTGTTCTTTATGCATCACCCCCCAACTGTCTACTGTATGAATTTATGACATTCACACAGTCAGAAAAAGAAAAATCAGGCAAAATTATAGCTAAGCTCAGAGAAATAGTAAGGTATATTCAGAGGGCATTTGAATCCTAAGTATTCTTGAAACACAACTTTTGTCCTGACCTGTCTATGGAAATCAGGGAAATTATGGAGCTGGGCTGCGGACAGCAGGCACAATGCACTGAACCTAATCCTGTGGAAGAGATTTCACATCCCTCTCGGTTGTCACTTCCTTGGGCTTGGTCAGTCTTTCCCTCTGGCATCTCTCTGCAGAATTTGGGTCATGTCATCGTTCCTTTGAATGTCACGTCTTTCCTCTTTTCTTTTCCAGGACCCGGCATTTTCCCTCCGCTCTTCCTGTGAGCTTCGTCTTCTCCCTATTTCTCTACTGCTTCCTCTTCTTGCAAACTATGAAGACATCCCAAGGTTTAATTTTATTTCTCAGGACTTATTTCTGTATTTTGCCCTTTCCTGACAGGAGAGTGGAAGGAACATGAGCTTCACAGTCAAGTCTTGATTCAGACCTCAACTTTATTAGTTACACGTCATACGATCCTAGGAATGTTATTTAGCCTCTTTGGGTCTACCTGCTGCGATCTGTAAAATGGACGTAGATCATGGTTTGTTTGTTTGTTTGTTTGTTTTCAAAGTGGGCTCTACACCCAACATGGGGCTTGAAGTCACAATCCTGAGATCAGGAGTCGCATGCTCTGTTGACCGAGCCAGCCAGGCGCCCTGGACTTGTGGCTTTGTTGGGAACTTGTCTGCTACTTCTGCACAGTTCCTCAGCTTCAATCATCACCTCTATCAGGTGACCCTCTGACCTCTTCCACCTGTCCTGACCTCTTTTTCTAGACTTTTTCGTCTAAACCTCCAAAAGCTCCCTAGTGTTTCTGTTTTGAACACCCACAATTAGACATGTCTAAAGGAATTAAGTCTTTTTCTCTGAAAGACATTCTTTCCTCCTGACATTCCCATCAAAGGTCTGGAAGCTTCTTTCTCTTGCCGCCTCCCCTCCCCCAGTACTCACAGAGCCAAGTGGCGTCTTCCTTGGTGTGAGTCTGTTTATCCTAGAAGGGGTCTTCATCACCTCACAGATTCATTACATCAGGCAAGCCCCAGATCTCCTCCTTGTCTCCCATTCTTGAACCAATTAACATTTTACAACATGACTTTTCTTAAAAACTTGCAGTGCTTTTTCCAATAGGAAGTCCGATCTCCTTAGCCTGGTTTTTTAGACATTTTCCAAAATCATCTAGCCTATCCTTTCAGGTTTCTCACTTGGTTCAGTCCCCTATTCTCTTCTCTAGTCAAGCTGGCTTACTCACTGACCCTGAAGGCCTTGCTTATTCTTATCTCAAATGCTTCGTTCTAGCCATTCCCTCTTTCTGGAATACCATCTTTCCCTACCTTCCTTACAGTTGGGCTCCAAAGCCACAAGCCTTCCTGGACTACTCTAACCCACAATGGACTCCCCCCCACCCGCCTTTGAATTCCTGTTTCTAAAACTTCATTGTATGTTGACTTGTGTGATTGAAGTTTTCCTGAGCCAGCCTTGCTAGCTACTAGATTGCACGCTTCTCAAGGGGTGATGAAATGAAGACCTGTTAAATTATCAGAAGGAAAAAAAAGTAAGAAAATGAAGGAAGGAGGGAGAGAATGGGAATTCAGGTGGGGTCTGGGGAGAATGGTGAACACTGCTTACAGCACTCACTTGAACTTGAAATTTCTGCGCTGTGCTTCCTCTAGGACAATAAGTAGCACAGATCCACATTTCACACTAACGTCCATGGTCTCATTGAAGGACAGATCCACCCCCTTCAGCTGGTTATTTATGGTGTATAGGACGGTGATGTTGGATGCTGTGGTGGGAACAGGGCTGGGTTGAGTGGGGAGAGTTGGTTGCACTTCACCACCTGCGAAGAGTGAAGAGGCCACGTTTGTTAAAGATTATGGAGTTTGTATTATAGGTGCAAAAATCTCCGTTATTGCCAACTTAGCCTAAAGAAACATTTCAAGAAATGGCAATGATTTTGTGTCCTTTGTGGGTGGTTCTGAGGAACTGGTGTGATCTATGATGCTCTCACTTCCATTCTAGAGGATTGTTCATAGCTGAAGAGCTGACGGCTCGTCTTATAGTGAACATTAGTTTTGTTAAAAGAATTTATAACCAGAGGGGAGGATGTTTAGCCCTAAGTCATGTATTTTATGTGATTGAGTTCTGCGGATTTGTGGGCTTTTTGAGTAACACTATGAATCTGCAAGCAAAGGTAGTAAGTTTCAGACCATTTAACAAAACACCTGGGCAACTACAGTGTAGAATCCTTGGAAAGACTCCATGGCCACCTTGTCAAGGTTGGGAACTCACTGGGAAGCAGCCTAAGGAGTTTGGTGAATGTAGCTGTGTTTGCTGTGATTAGGATTAGGTCGCTTGATTGCAGTCTCCATAGACTCTGTACTGAGATAGGCAAGGAAATTAGCAGTCTCTGGTTATCTCAGAAAATCCATGCAATGTAAGACATCAGTACTTTATACTAGTATTTGATTAGAAAGAAGAGTTGGAGGTATCTTTGCAAAGACTTGTTATCTCTGGAGTGATAAAATTTTATGCAGGACTCCCATTTTCTTCTTGCATATTTTTATAGAGTTTGAATTTTAAGTAGATCCATATTATATTTTTAATTGGATAAAATAGAGATATTTAAAATTAAAAGATAACATGCCAGGTTTCCATCCCATTCCTTTGGTGTTCCAGGAGCAGCCAGGCTTCATATGTAGATCTCCAAGTCTGGGCTTAAATGCCAACTCTGTTCTTCTCATAAGTCTCTTAGACCAGGTCACTGATTGGTCATACTTTCTTTGCTATGCATTACATGTGGCTTCTATTTCTACTTAATACTTATTTCATTCTTCTAAATATTGTACTTTTTGTCTACATATCTGTCTCCTGACCTTGTAAAGAGCAGATATCATAAGATAGTGCATAACGTTCGGTGTATTTGTCAATGAATGAAGGAAGTTATATATCATCTGATTGTTAGGACCATGGACCTCCCCTCCTCACCAGCATCTCACAAAACACTATGCCTATAGTAGGTTCTCACTTAATGTGTACTGAATGAAGTAGATATGGAGGCTGAATTCTGAGGACAGGCTGCCATGGCTGTGTGTTAGCACACAACACTTGGGGACTGGATATCAGGTACGGTTCTGCCTATGTAACAAGCCCGTGTGCCACTTAAAATTGATCCACATAAGGAGCCGCTACTTTATGACATAAGGAAAGGCAGATGTTAAGAGTTCTTACCAGGGCTGCAGGACACATGGGGCACATCCAGGTATGTCTTGCCTTTCAGGGAAGGGAGGATTTGGGCAATGGACATGGGATTGTGGAATTTCCCCTGATCAATCTCCTCAAGTATTGTATCCATGGTCTTCTGGCAGTTCCACTCCTTGTTAGGTTGCTTAGGTGTCACAGAGAGAGCCTGGGACAGGAGAGAGAGAGAATGAGAGATTGATTAGGCATAGTTGGGAGTTGGCATCTGTAAACTTTACAAGATATATACTTGATCACTAATCTTGGGGATCACCCAGAGTCCAAAACTGAGCTGCTCGAGGTTTGGAACATTGTCTTGTTCACTGCTGCATCCCCACCTCTTAGCTCAGGGTCTTTCACATAGCAGTCACACAACAAATATCTGTGCACTAATTAGATTTGGGGAACACTCTGGGGGCTGCTGTATTTATAGCATGTGTACATAAACAGTTCTTGGATGTAGAACGAAGGTGAGACCTGGGCAAAGCAAGCTCCAGGAGCAGTGTTGGTCTGGGACATCTGGCCATCTAAACATAGTAGTGCTCTTCTGTCTTGTGTTGTCCTGCACAGCCTTTGGGAGACGCCTCCCATACTTTGTGGTCATGTCAGGACAGTCAGCTAGAGGTTCCACAATCCTGACCACAGGGGTGGACCCATGGCCCGGGCTGGGATAATCCTAGAGTGCCATCCTTCTGGTGACTGCTTAGTGGGCACACCACTAGCCAGCGTCCTTCCCTGACACACAAACATTCGGAGAGAGAAGCATGTCTTTCTCCCCTGCTGGAGAGGGGAGTTCAGCTGGCACCATGTAAGTAAGCACTGGGCTGTGACCATCTTCCTCAGCCACTTTGAAGAAGCCATGCAGTAGGAGACAGTGAGAAAAGCCAGGACTGAGTGATGAAAAAAGAATGGTACCTAAAAGCACAGTCTGAGTCCTTTATTCTGGTTAATCCTGAAACCATTTAATCTAGCCCTGGACCTTCTAGTTTATAATGTGAAATAGTAAATCCTCGTTTTTTTTCTTAAAAATTATTTGGGTTTCTGTTATTTGCAAATGATTCTTGATTAATGCACCAAGCAATTCATTCTACTTGGCTGAGATTTGTATCACATGAGTAAAATAGAAATCACAATTTCTGGGCTCCTGGGTGTCTCAGTGGGTTAAAGCCTCTGCCTTCGGCTCAGGTCATGATCTCAGGGTCCTGGGATTGAGGCCCGCATCAGGCTCCCTGTTCAGTGGGGAGCCTGCTTCCTCCTCTCTGCCTGCCTCTCTGCCTACTTGTGATCTGATCTTTCTCTCTGTGTCAAATAAATAAATAAATAAAATCTTAAAAAAAAAGAAAACACAATTTCTGCCTACCTTTGTGGGTTCCTTTGAGGTTCAGATGTGGAACAATAAGCAAAAGAATTTTGTTATGTGTGGTGTATAAGCTATTATCACCACCTCCCTCCCTTTAGGGTTGTGCTGACCATGACCCTCAGAGTACGTCAGGGGTTTGAGATCGCTGGTGACTGATTCACCTGAAGCTTGGAATAGGAAATGAGAGAAGAGAGAGTCGGATCAGAAATGGCTCTGTGAGCCAAAGGCATTTGATGAATGACCAGACAGTTTTGACATGATCATCACTGTTAGCTTTGGCAGCCACGGACCCTGGCTCTGCCAGAGGTTGCTTTACAGGGCAGTTTGGCTTAAGGGGCATCAGGTAGTCCTCAGTAGCCAGATCTTGTTTGTTTGCCATATATGCTTCTTAGATCCCAAAAGTAAGATGTATCCCCTTGAGATAAAACTTTACCAATGCCAACACTCTAGAGAGGAATAATACATTACCCTGTGAGAAGTCATTAATAACTTTGCATGAAGATCAGGTCCTTTTCCAAGTTAAATCCCCAAGTTAAGAGGAACTTTGAAGGCTTTGGAACATTGATAGAAAGAAGAGAAGAAATTCTGCAACAGAGGAAGTACCTCCCGAGTGCCTAGGGAAGCCACGTGGGTGGCCCAGGCCACTTGAAGGGCACTGACATCCTGGAAGAGAATGAATGAAGGCTGGAAAGGAAGCTCACTATCACCACGCTTCTGCTGGTAGAGACCATGAACAACTACTGGCATCACACTGTGCTTGTGATTAAAAAAAAAAACAAAACCTTTGCAACCTTGTTTTTATGAGGAAAGTGAAATTCAAAGAAATTCAGTATTTGCCTACAGTGGTGGGAGATCTGGGATTCAAACTCAAGTCGGGACATCTTGAGAGCCCTTTGCTTTTCCACACCAGAACATTTTAAAGTAGAAAAAAGTTGTGTGTTAGATACCTGGTGATTTCAGGCTTCAGGCTGCTTGGGTAAACTCTCGCTATGTGCTGTAACTCGAGTAGGGAGAGGTTATGTATCCTAACCGATCAGAAATCCATATGACCTGTAATATCTGGATAAGGATGAGGTCTTACCTTTTCATTAATAAAGCTTTAATTATTAGGTACAGCTTATCAGAGTGTACCCTGTGGGTGATAAAATCCCAAACAGAATTCATAAACTGAACTAGCAAAAGCAAACATTTCTCTGTCTGGCACTGAGGGGAAGCGAGTTTATTTTAAGTGAGTCATAGATGAAACCCATCTTTATCCCTTCCAGACTGCCTCTGATATTCCACAAGGCTTTCTAGACCTGAGTCCCGGGATTGTTCTTGGATGATTCATTCATGGTAACAGTCTTTTTTTCCCATTCACCTTGACATGCCATGGAAGCTGATGTTGTTCTCATTAGTTGCTCCAGCACACGGCACACTGGAGTGGGGATATCGTATTTACTTTTATGTTTCACATGAACTGATTTCTAGTCTGCTGATGTTCTTTGCTAATTTCTAATGTGTGGAACATCAGGGCCAGTCTCTGCTCCTCACCCCAGAAGGATTTCTTTCTACCAGTACTCCAGAGGTATATTAGGTTTAGGGCTGGCACTGTAACTCCTAGTTCTCTGTTTTCTGGGCTTTCTGAGTTGAGAGGGTCATGATACAGTTTTTGTATGAATTACATAAGGCATTTTGAGAGTTTGGAGCACAGACTTCTGAGTTTGGACTAGAGGATTTGGCCACAGATGACCCTTTCGTTTCTGATTCTAGTTGGTTACCTCTCCACGCTATCATTAGTATGTCTTCCATGGGAGGATGCTTCCCTAATCAACCCTAATCAATGGGGTGGGGGTTGCATCTGGAGATATATCAAATAGCATCTTATGGAATCCAAGCCTGGGGTCTATACCAGGGAAACATAGGATTGCATATAGACAGGGTACCAGACACATCTGATTCTGCCATTTAGAACACTGTGTGAAGCTGAAATGAGATTGAGATTATAAGAGAGTGACAAGTCAGCTTTAGGTGTTTTCACTAATCAGTTTGAACACAAGCCCACATTTTCTGGATTAAGACAAAGGGCCGAAAAAAAGAACACTTGACTGGCAAGATGGAATCAGAAAATTTCATTTTTTTTGAGGACCTATTTTAATATCCTTATTTTTTTATACATCAAATTTTCATCAATCTATGATTATTATGAACACACTGATCATTATCAGTAATAACCTGATATGTTTCTGGGATTTGTTTATTTTTTCCAAGAAAGAGAAAGGAATTAATATAATTTTATTTTCACCCTTTACCTATGAGTAGGGAGGAATTAACACCTGCATTTTACCAGTAGAGAAACTGAGACAAACACCACAAGGAATCTACCTCAAGTCATACTAGCTTGTCTTTCCCAGAGATATTGCAAGAAGCCTGGTCTCTTGATCCTACAGTCCAGTCTTTCACATTGTCATGGACCCAACAAAGAGCATGGGTGGTGATGTATTTACCTGCATGGCAAGGCCAGTACTGTAGATGTCTCCAATGATGCCATTGTCTTCGATCCTCAAGCTGATGTTCTTCACGACTTCCTCTAGTACCTGACTGAACAGAATTTTGTAACCTTCGTCTGAACCTCCTGGGATCTTGTTGTACATACAAGTCAGAGCCAAGGTCGCCATTGCTCCTGAGTCTGTGAATCATGGTTGGAGGGGGGTGAGAAAACTATCACCCAACAATATGAAAACTAACATTTACTGTGTGCTTATTGTGTTCCAACTACATTGTCTCCTTTATTCTTCAGGACAACCTGTGAAAAAGGACCTATAATTAACTCCATCGAAGGAACAAGACAATGGAGGTTCATAGAGGCCAAGTAATGGCCCAAGGCCACACAGCTGGTAAGTAGCAGTGCCAGGACCTGAACCCAGGTCTAAAGCTCATGCTTTTAATTCATGTAGACTGGTGCTTTATTCAGTCTCATTTTTCTTGTCCCAGTGTTTATCTTTTAAAAATGTCACCAGTTCTGGAAGGCCTGGCCATCACCACCTCTCAGTGAAACCTTCTTCGGTCTGCCCAGGTCCACAGGTGCAGTATCTTTTCTGAACTTTCTTTAAAGTAGGCTCCATGCCCAGCATGAAACCCAATGTGGGGCTTAAACTCATGACCCTGAGATCAAGACCCTGGCTGAGATCAAGAGTCAGACACTTAATGGAGCCACCCAGGTGCTCCTCTTTTCTGAACTTTTTTAGCATGTGTTGTTTGGGCCTGTTTTGCAATCTCAGCACTCTTGGCTCTGTTTTTTTTTTTTTTTTAAAGATTTTTATTTATTCATTTGACACACAGAGAGAGATTACAAGTAGGTAGAGAGGCAGGCAGGGAGAGAGGAGAGAGGAGGAAGCAGGCTCCCTGCTGAGCAGACAGCCCGATGTGGGCCTCAATCCCAGGACCCTGGGATCATGACCTGAGCCGAAGGCAGTGGCTTTAACCCACTGAGCCACCCAGGCGCCCTCTCGGCTCTGTTTTATTGTTACTTTGCTCTGTGAGCAACTGGATGGTGGGAACTTTGCACCCCCCAGAGCACCTAGCACAGAGGCATTTTCATTATTTTCATGGGAAAGTGTATGTGGATTGAATGAGCAAGCTCTGGCAGGACAAGACAGAACAAATGAAAGACTTGCCAGATGACTTCTTTCTCTGATCTTCTCCTCCCTACCGTAATATCCACCTGAATTTGTAAAACTTCCTTAAGGATGACAGTGTTGTTGAAACCATTGTTGGCCAAGAAGTCAGATCTGAACTGACAGATACCCTAGCAATGCATGAGGTCCCAGATGGAAAACAGAGACCAGTCTGCTCTTGAGCCACAGGGAGGGTACTGGAGTATTTGATTATGGTCTGAAAGAGACTGAAATGAGAGAGTTTGCCTGAAGCAAGAGAGATTGCAGAGGCAGGGTGGATAACAGGCTGAAAACCTGAGATATGCTATTGCTTGAGAGTGGCAAAGGAGGAAAGTTGACCATGAATGAAGGGCACATGATACTGTTTTCAGAGAGGTGTTATTCAGAGCAGGTATCATGATCTGCAGAAGGGTGGACAGAAAAGGACATGGTGCTGTAGGGGAAAAAGCTTCCCTTCACAAGCAACCGTAAGGTTACAGAATGAAGAAATAACATGGTTCCAGTGTATCCTTGAAGGGGAGGAGCATCATGGGTTTAGAGTTCAGAGATTATCTGTTTATTAGAAAGAGAGTATCAGGATGTTATAAGGAGAAACATCGAGAAGAACAGAGAGTGGAATCATCAGTAGTGATAAAAGAGAGGGTTCAGGGGCACCTGGGTGGCTCAGTCAGTTAAGCATCTGACTCAGTTTTGGCTCAGGTCGTGAGATGGAGCCCTGACTCTGTGGTCAAGCTCGAAGTTCTCTGTGTCTCTCTTGCCTTCTGCCCCTCCCTCTGCTCTCTCTCTCTCTCTCTCTAAAAGAAATAAATGAGTATTTAAAAAAAAAAAGAGGTTTCAGGCTAAGACTGAGTCTAGACATTGATTTAATCATTTAAGAATTTGCCTGGGAATAACTGCTGACTCGGATGACTTGTTTATTGATCCCAGTAGGGATCCTGTCATTGTCAGACATTTCAAGTATTGTCCTGGTTTCTTTGTTTTACTGTCTCCCTTTCACTTATTCCTTAATTCACACGTCCAACAAATATTTGTTAACAAATGTCTGCCTTCCATCTGCAGACATTTTCATGATCCTTGGCTCCTCCTCCATGGAAGGCTCCCCTCCCACTTTCCCCTCCTTCTCCCCTTCCCTGTTGACTGTCCTTGATGTTCCCAGCTCAGGGCAGTATTTGGAAGTAGCAACCAACTCACCCACATTGAAGGGGGAGGAACTGAACCTCAAGATCTTGGCAAAACGGGCTGCGATGGGTAAGGCTGTCGTTGGGTTCTCCTGGCACAATGCCAGGACTGCCAGACTGGGCCCATAGAAGGTTGAAGCTGGAGTACTGGGGCCTGGGAAGGGGGCAGAGGGTCTCTGTAAGATTAACATTCACCATAATGAGGACATTTGTAAAAAAGGTAAAAGTCAAACCTTTTAAGTAGAAATTTCTAGAAAACCTGTCCAAAAAAGAAAGACTCCATATTGGCAAAAGCTAACTTTAGCATTTCTCAGAATAAGAATGTCAACCAGCAGGACAAGAGAATAAAAAGGATGACTGTCTTCAGGTGATGGCGTTAGTCTGTTTCCCAGCATAGTGGGCTTCTCTAGTTCATTTGGAATCGAAGTGAATATCCCACAGGATTATCTGAAGGTTCCTGAGTGGAGGTAACTTGGTTCTCTTCCCTCACTTTCCACTCACCCATCTCTTTTGTTCTAGGTTTAATATTCTCAGGAAGAACCATTTGCCTCACTCGCCCCTCCCTTCTGATGAGGTCTTACTTGAAGGTGGCCAGGTTTCCATTTGTCTCTGTAGAACTGACACTTTATTCCCAGGGTCTCGGCAGGAGGAGTTGAGGGCCATGATGGTAAGGGCAAGCTGACCAATGGTCAAGTCTGTGAAGGAAAGAACAAAATAGTCACAAAGGTATTCTCAGGGGGGAGTATGCCAGGGGTCAGGACTGAGCTCTCTGCTTTTTGTCCAGATTATTTTGATTTTTTAATAATGCGATTAGATCATTTTTTAAAAAGATTTTATTTTTAAGTAATTGTTACACCCAACGTGGGACTTGAACTCACAACCTGGAGATCAAGAGCCAAATGTTCCTCCCACACTAAGCCAGCCAGGTGCCTCTAGATAGTTTTTTGATCTTGTTTTTCTTAAGGAAAGAAGTATGGAAAAGTGCTCAAGGACTGTTTAATCTGGTGACCACTGTGTGACTTGACAACTTCATCAGGAGTCCCTGGTATCTATTTAGAAAAGCAGCACGAGCACCCATACAAATTCATACCTGAACATAATTTTAACTTTATTATCTAACTTGATCCTCAGGGCAATTCCTGTGAGGTAGGCAGAACAGAGATTTGATTATTATTATCATTGTTATTAGTACTATTAGTGTCCTTGTTATTAGAATCATCAGCATTTTGCAAATGAAGATGTGAGATTGGTCCAGATCTTCAACCTGTTCCAGGTTTCAGAGTTAATAAATGGTGGAGCCAGAGCTGCAAGCCCTCTCTTTTTACATCTGGGTCTAGAGCTGATTCTGCTTTCCTGTCTAACTCTACAAATGCTCTGACTTCACATACCTTTCTTTCCAGGTACATAGGGAAGGGAGTTTGGGTGATTCAGGGACAATCACAGGTGGCATTGAGGTGGGGAAGGTGTGAAGTTGAGATCTGGGGCTGGAGAATCAGGGAGCATGTGGAGAGGCTCTGATTTCTCACCCTCGGTATCACTGGCCATGAGCTTGTCAGTCAGGAGCTTCTGGGCCTCCACGTTGTAGGCTCCAGCCAGGTTCATGGCAATCAGGATGCTGGGATTTGGGTGGGCTGAGCTGGTCACAGTGTTCTCCATGAGCACTTGTATGCCATTAACCAAGTGCTGCTTTGCCAGGGGAACAGCTGAGAAGAAGAAAACCGTTTATTAAACCCCTAATCCTCTCTCTCATCTCAGAAACATGTTTCCCAAGTGTTTCTCTGTTAGAAGACAAGATTAGTTATCATTAGTAATCTTAGGGACACCCTCTGTGGGGGTGATTCTTTTTTGGGGGGGATTATTAAAGAGAGATAGGGAAAACATTGAGATTTTCTTTGAAGCCAATTAGACCTAACATCTTCTCAACCCTTATATTTAACAAAGTGATTTCTCACTTAGGAAGTTCAAGGAGTAGGGCTCATGGCCATTTCATACTATTTTTAGCAGATTCCTAGAAATCACTGATTTCCTTGCATTTTTTTCTCACTCTTTTATTTTAAAGTTAATTTTTGGGGGGGTGCCTGGGTGGTATAGTTGGTTAAGTGTCTGGCTCTTGGTTTCGGCTCAGGTCCTGATCATAGGGTCCTGGGATTGAGCCCCGTGTCCAGCTTTGTGCTCAGCGTGAAGTCTGCTTGGGATTCTCTCTCTCCCTCTCCATATGCCCCTCCCCACCTTACTCTGTCTTTCAAATAAATAACTCTTTAAAAAAAAAAAGCCCTTTCTTTCTTTCTTTCTTTCTTTCTTTCTTTCTTTCTTTCTTTCTTTCTTTCTTCTTTCTAGGATTTTATTTATTTATTTATTTATTTATTTATTTATTTATTTATTTGAGAGAGAGAGAGAGAGAGAAAGAGAGTGAGAGTGAGCCTGTAGGCCAGCAGGGAGAGGAGCAGAAAGAAAGGGACAAGCCAGCGCCTTCCTGAGAGCAGCACCCAACACATGGCTCAATCCCACGACCCTGAGATCATGACCTGAGCTGAAATCAAGAGTCGGGCGTTCAAGTGACTGAGCCACCCAGGTGACCCCCCTGCCTTTTTAAAAGGTTTTATTTTTAAAAAAATCTCTACACCCTACATGGGGCTTGAACTCACAACCCTGAGATCAAGAGTTGCATGCTCCTCCACCTGAGCCAGCCAGGCACCCCCTTTTCTTCTCAGTTTCACATGAAAAATGCAGAAGACTTGGGATATGAGCTGTCTTCAGCGAGTACCAACATCCCCCGGCAGTCAGAACAGCTCTGAGCGTCCCTCTCTGTGCCACCAGCCATTGTTCCTGCACCAGTATTTCAACCTCTTCTAAGGTAAAATGCATAGACTTGCCTCTCTAAGAACTTTCGCTGTTCAGTCTGGAAAGATGAAGCATGCACTCACCCTGGCTCACCCACTTGGAACTCCTTCCGTGATTGCTGTTTTCAGTCATTTCTGCTCAGCAGACCTCCAGGCATGAGGTTTCCCCCTGTCTCTGGGGGGGACTGCTTCCCTGACCTCTCAGGAGGAAGCACCATACTCACAGCATGAGCTTCGGGTCCAGGTGCTGGTCCCAGGCACAGCCCAGAGAAGGTGCAGGAGGTGGAGGGTGAACCAGGTCATCCCACTCTCTCTCGTTTAGTCTACGGGTCCCGTGCGCAGATCCCCGTGTCTGAAAGTGGGGTGTTTCTCTATTTTCTCTTATATGTGCTTCTTTTTGTAAAACAGCCTGTCCTCCTCCCACTTCTGGCCACTCCTAACCGCTTCTGTTGACGTCTCTTTCTCTGATAGAACTACTTTCCATATGCTTATCTAAGTTCCCTCCTGTCCTTCCTCCAAGGTGTGTGGAGGTAGCGTCTGGGTGGCACAGTCCTAGGAGACACTTGGGGCTGAGTGTGCAGTGATGGCAATGACAGAGCGTCCTTCACCACAATCCTGGGTTATCACATCAGGAGTGTGGCTGGTGTGTGAGTGAGCAGAAACAGCCCTTCCTCCTGGGCCTTTGTACACCTTCCCAGACAACCTCCTGGCTGTTTATCAGCAGCCACTTCATTGAAGGTTAGGCGGTTCTTAAGGTACCGCCTTATTTCACTTGCTTCCTGAAGTTGGCCTTTATGCAGTTAATAAGTTGCTGTGACCTGGGTCCCAGCATAGGCTCCTTAAGGTTGTTTGACTTCAGGTAAGCAATGGACCCAAGTTTGCCAGAAATTGTGTGTTTGTTTGTTTTTTAAGTAGGCTCTATGCCCAGAGTGGAACCCAAGGCAGGGCTCCAACTCATGGCCCTGAGATCAAGGGCTGTGGTGAGATCAACAGTGGATGCTTAATGGACCTGAACCACTGAGGCGCCCTGCCCAGAGATTGTTTCATTTGATTTCTCTTTATCTGGGGACAAAGCAGTTTTAAACACTTAGGGCTGTCAGATACTATCTTTTGAAGTAAGTTATTAGAAAATGTGGATCAATGAACTATATTAAATGTTAGGTGCAGCTTTATTAAAGCAAAGTATACCTCCCTATAACATACAACTAGAAACACCTTGAGATTATGAAGGAGGGGCTAATTTTTTTGTAACTACCGGATTTTAAGCAGCTACTTTGGGCGGGGGGGCTTTAGTGGCTCCCGTCTTAGAATAAAATTCAAAGTCCTTTTTAATGACAAGACCCTGTAAGTTCTGGCTCCTGGTTGCCGTTTGGATCTCCCCTCTGACCGCTTTCTCCCTGGCTCCCTCTGCTCCAGCTGCACTGAGCTTCTTATTGTTCCCTGAACCCATCACCTGCCTTTGCATTTGCTGTTCACACTGCCCAGGGCACTCCTCCTCCAAGTAGTCCCATGGTGGCTCCCACACTTCCTTCATGTCTTCGCTCTGAGGCCAGTTTTCAGAGAGGTCTCCCCAGACCATCTCTCCTATGTAGAAGACAGCCTCACCTCCATGGACACCCACTGTGCCCCTCACCTGTTATGACTCCTCACCCTCTGTCACACTATGTGTGTGGTTTGTTTGCTGTCTGTCTTCCTCTCCACTAGAATGTCCACTCTGAGGGGGAAGGGTCTTTGTCTCTTGCTCAGTGTTCTATCTCTAGCCCTTGAGCTACTAGACTACCTAGTTCACAGTAGGAACAGAATAAATAATTTTGGATGAGCAAATTAATGAAAATAAATAAGATATATATGGTTTTCTTTCTCAGCGGGGTGTTCGTGGTTTTGTGAGATGAAAGCACAGGATACATATTGGAGTGCATTAGATAGTTTCTTTTTTTTTTAAATTTTTCAGTGATCCAAGATTCATTGTTTATGCACCACACCCAGTGCTCCATGCAATACATGCCCTCCTTAATACCCACCACCAGGCTCACCACATCCTGCTATTCATGCCCTTGTGAAATCCAATTCTTCAGAGTGCAGGCTGGCATCACTTCTCATGAATATAATACCGGAAAAGTCATACGATGAGGTGGCAAAAATCCAACTTCCCTCTTGCTTGCAGTCTCTCTCTGGCTCTTCCTGCTTCTTGCTCTGAGAAAGCCAGCTGCCACATTCTGAGCTACCTGATGGAGAAGCCTATTATGGCAGAGAACTGGGAGCAGCTTCCAGTCAAAAGCCGGGGAGGGAGGAATCCTGCTAGCAACCATGTGAATGATCTTGAAAGAGGATTCTTCCCCAGTTGAGCTTTCAGATGAAGCCTCAGTTGACATTTTGACTGTGGCCTCATTGAGAGAGACTGACCCACAGAAACTGTGCCGTAATACATCTTGTTGTTTTAAGCCATTACATTTTAGGGTGACTTGTATTATTAACTAATAGGTAGTGTATGGTGGGAGATGAGGCCAGAAAGACAGTTTGAGGGCTTTGTATGCATGCGAAGGAGTGGTAGGCACAATTATGCCCTCCCGCCAGCCACATACACCTATCCACATCCTAATCTCTGAAATCTGTGAATATGTTAGGTTACATGGCAAGGGGGAACTAAGGTTGCTAATGAGCTGATTTTAACATAAGATGATTTTGGATTATCTCAGAGGACCCACTATAATCAGAGGTCCTTATCAGTGGAAGAGAGAGGCAGGAGAGTGAGTCAGAGAAGGGGATGTGGTGATGAAAACAGAGCTGGGAGTGATCTGAGTGCTGCTTTGAAGGTGGAGGAATGCTGGCTTCCCCCAAAAGCTGGAAAAGGTGAGGAAATGGATTCTCCCCTAGAGCCTCTAGAAGGAACTCAGCCCTTTCAACACCTTGATTTTATCCCAGTGAGATCCATTTCTGACTTGTGACCTCCAGAAGTGAACAGTGATATGTTTTGTTTGTCTTAAGCCAGTAATTAGTGGTAATTTCTTGCAGTAGCAATAAGAATCTAACAGGATTAGGATCCCAGCATGGCACTGACCTTGGGTTCCAGAGCCTGCTTGTGACCATCCTGAGATGAGCCACAACCCCTTCATGTGCCTGCTCTCTAAACAAACTTTTCCTTAGAAATTGCCACCTACAGTCATGGTTGCTGCAAGACTGATTATGATATAATTGTCTCACTTAGCAAATAACTTTCAGAACAGAAACCACACAGGCCATACATTTCTTAACTCATATATTTCAACAGCCCTTGGCTAATTATGGAGGGAACTATTTTTTTTAAGGGACGGTGGGGTGGGAAGAGGATGGGGGAGGGGCAGAATGAGAGAGAGAGAGAGAGAGAGAGAGAGAGAGAGAGAGAGAGAATGAATCTCAAGCAGGCTCCCTGCTGAGCACAGGGCCTGACATGGGCCTTGATCTCATGACTCATATCATGACCTGAACCAACATTAAGAGTCAGATACTCAACTAGCTGAGCCATTCAGGCTTCCCTTGACTGAAACGTATCACTCTATTTTCCTGTTTTCTCCTGTGCCTCATTTTTGGGTATCAGCACACCCAGACTCTCAGTGGACATCTGAGAGGATTATTTGGGTTGATTATTCTCTGCTGTGGCAGCAGAAGCACGTTTCTCCCCTCAGACTCAGTCTCGGTTCCGTCATAGTGCTAAGCCTGAGAGATTCTCATAAGGCAGGTGTGGCCAGAGCCAGGATTCCTTGGGCAATGTCAGTAGAATGTGAAGGGAATGTTCCTCCATTTCTCCCCTTGTCTGTCTCTGAGTTTAAATGCATTCCTATCAGATAACAATGTTACTATATTCTACTATGGGACCAGTGGTTGGGAGAAACTAGATTCTGTCTGTTAAGATNTGTTAAGAATGGAGGTTCGCAGTGCTCCAGGGAAGTGTTAGAAACACAGTGGCATAAAGCGAGACTTTATGTTTGATCCAACGAGAGGAATTAAATGAGAATTGCAAAGGAAATGACTTTTTCATGCTGTGATTGCACGTTCTTTGATTCTGTCAGTGTGCCAATTAGAATATCCTTATACCACATTTAGGAGAATAGGTCTAATACAGATTCTGTGCTTTACTGGTATTGAGTGGCTATTATTGAAAGTGAGCTAGAATCATTGAGTGAGAGTCTGCTACCTCAAAGAGACCTAATCCAACTTTGTTATTTCGAGATTCAATTTCACTGGTCCATTGGAGGGTCAGTGCTTCCTGTTATTTTTTGCTTGGTTTTCTTATTTTTCCTGATGGACAAAACCAGCCATATGTACTGTTTTTTCCAGGATATTACCAGTTTTTAATCTGTTTTTTTTCAGTGTAATTCTTAAGAGAGTTTGTTTTCACTCTTTACAGTGTTGTGGTTGGATGATAAGTTGTATGGTCACGTTGTGTATCATAGACAAGAATAGCAATTATACAACATTTTGCGTATTTATCACCCTAAGCCACTATCCCTCAATTTCACATAGCTTGTAGAGTCTACAGGCAGATCTGACAGTTTTGGCACCATGTGAACAGTACCATGGAGGTCTCCTGTTTCTAAATGAGCTTTCAAGATGAGGCACAGACTAAAGGGGATAGAATCCATTGCTGTCTAGTTATGAAGGCATCTGTCATATCCAGTTAATGAAGAACAGGGAAGAGTTGACCCTGAGGCTTGAGGACCAGTATCAGAGAGCAATGGTCGAACCCTAACTATAAAGCAGGGTTGCTGGTGGAGAGGAGGAAGCTAAGAGTATCATGAAGGGAACACAGGAGGAATGAGGGAGACACTTATANGTGGAGAGGAGGAAGCTAAGAGTATCATGAAGGGAACACAGGAGGAATGAGGGAGACACTTACAAAAGGCAGGCAGACAGAGAGAGGGGGAAGCAGGCTCCCCGCTGAGCAGGGAGCCCGATGTGGGCCTCGATCCCAGGACCCTGAGATCATGACCTGAGCCGAAAGCAGAGGCTTTAACCCACTGAGCCACCCAGGCACCCCCCCTTTATTTTAAAGATTTTATTTATTTATTTGAGAGAGCGAGAGCAAGGTAAGAAGAGAGGGAGGGAGAGGGAAGAGGGGAAAGAATCTCAAGCGTGCTTGGTGCTCAGCATGGAGCTCGCCGTGGGACTAGATCTCACTGAGATCGTGACCTGAGCTGAAATCAAGAACGGGACACTTAACTGAGCCACCCAGGCACCCCTGATTTATTTTTATTTTTAGATTTATCTATTTATTTTAGAGAGTGTGAGCTGGGGGAGGTGCAGAGGGATTGGGACAGAGAATCTTCAAACAGACTCCTCTTTGAACTGGTAGGCAACACCACTGATCCTACGGTGCTAAGGTCAATGACCTGAGCCAAAGCCAAGAGTCAGCTGCTGAACTGACTGAGCCACCCAGGCACTTGTAGGTGTCCCTGATTTAATACACACACACACGCAGACACACACACGCACACACATACGTACATATATTTTAATGTGAATTCTGCTGAAATGAACATCAAAGGTGATTTTTTTCTGCATGTGTATTTTGATGATATGATTCTCAGAGTGATTTTTATGGGGAAGTAAAAGGAAAATACACGTGGAAGAACAAATGGAACCCGAGGGAGATAGCTGGAGGAGGGGATGATACTATTCCTGAGACTTTATGGACTGGTCTTTTATGTAGAAGTCTCACCTTTCCCTCTTTCTTCAGAGCAGTGTTTTTCTCTCCACCACTGCCTTTATGAGCTCAATATGTCCACTCAGTTTGTCCCTTACATCTGGGCCTTGGAGAGCTGTCTCCCTCCAGATTTTCTACCTGATCTCATTGGCTGCTGCTTCAACACTAGATCTAGAACCTTATCTCCATTCCCACCACTGCCTGAGGTCACCCACACAGTTCCAGCAGTAGAACCTTGAGTAGAACTCAGTTTAGACATATGGTCTAATCACTTTTCCCTTCTACTTCCTTCTGTCAATAATCCCCCTTTAAAATTAAATGATTAGAAAACGCTCTTTTTGTATTGTTGTTGATCTTTTATTGAACACACAAAGAGAGAAAGGAAGGTTATTGACCCTCCTATTAAAATTGAGATGAGAGAAAATGAAGGGATGAGGTCAATCTCTGCCTGCAAGTCCACTGTTTGAATTTATTAGTATGTGCTCCAACGAACCTCCAAATCATCTCCTGCATGGACAACATAACTACCAACTCCTGAAAAAGAAGAATGAAAAGTGGATCACATGATTTTTTTTAAAGGTTTATTTAAGAGAGAAAGAGAGCAGGAGCAGGGAGGGGGAGGGGCAGAGAGAGAGGAAGAGTATCTCAAACAGACTCTCCACTGAGCGTGGAGCCCTACTCTGGGCTTGATCTCACAAGTCTGAGATCATGGCCTGAGCTGAAAACAAGAGTTGGACACGTAACTGACTGCGCCATCTAGGTGTCCGATGGGTGCAATGATTTAACCACCAAATTGTCAAATAATAGGTCTCACTTTCCCAACACCTTGGCACATTCCCCGCCAAAGCTCACACACTCACATTTGGATGTTTGGGGCATTGTCACTCTGTGGGAGTTTTTAGCATTCTCTCCCTTACCTTGGTTCGGGTGTTCACCATTGCTCCGGAGCTCCCAGTAGGTCCTGTCATTAGTGCTGGCCTTTATGCCCCGAACACTAGTGATGTAGGGTCCCCATAAGGTTGGCTCTGCTGTGAAACTATGGGGACAATAAATGGGTTTCAGGAACTAGAATTTTCAAGGGCAACTTTAATGGGCATTTCTCACACTTCAATGTACCTAAGAATCATTTGAAGCCAGTATCAAAGAAAGCAAATTTCCTGGCCCTATTCTCAGATACTTTGATTCTGTAGGTCTAAGTGGTGCCTAGGAGTTTGCATGTGTTATAAACACTCCAGGAGATTCTGATGCAGGCACCCCACAATCTATGCTAACTTAGAGGCATGATGCCTGTGTTTGCCTCTGCCTCCCTTCGTGGTAGACACTCTGTATTCAACAACTGCTAATCTTCTACCCCAAGATAGTAACAGTTGACGAGACAAAAGCAGCAGAAGAAAATGTTAACCTCCCATCTTAGAGGCATCATAAGTAAGTAGGTTTTCTCTTAGGAAAGAAGAACAGGAAAGAACAATTTAATATTTCATGTTGTGTTTATTAAAGAGTGACATGGTGAATATCTGTTTCATATTCCCTGGCCACATATCTCTGCCTCCTGGGAGCCCTTGAAAGCGACCTTTATAATATTTACATTGTATATATACACACACACACACGTGTGTGTGTGTGTGTATATATATATATATATAATTTACATTACATACTATATATATAAAATGTTCTCTATGGCATCTTACATCACGTTACTAGACAAAGTAAATAATTGCTGATTAGATTTAGGGAGTCAAATAAATCATACCTTTCAGAGGCAAAGTTTTTATCAATAAATGATTCAAGGATAATGACACAGTGTTCTGAACACAAAATGACTGACCTAAGAGGTTCTCTTTGTTGAAGGAATTTTACTGACAGAAGAGAGATCCCTGGGATTTATTCACCCATTAAGTGAACATTAATTTAGTACCTACTGTGTGCTAGAAGATGAAAAGTCTCACCTTTTTGTAACCCCTGCCATGAGATGTAGATGGACACCAAAGTACTGATGAAGACGTGTTTCAAATGTACTTTGTATTCAGGTGCTTCTGTGTGCTTACCGAGTCTTTGAAAATCACCAAATACCTTCACCTTAGGTTATGCACAGACATACCTAAATAGAGTTGGATTTTCTTTCTGAGCTTGTTCCATCACATTTAGGAAGACAGAACCATTTGTCACAGAGACCACAATGCGATCTTTTGTATTATTGATTACCACAGAGTAATTTACGTGGATTTGTAAGGGTGAGACAGCGGGTGTCACTGTTACAGGCTCCTGAGTGGAAACGTGGAAGGTATCTGGCAGAGACAGAAAAGCAGAGAAGAATTACTATTCAGAATAATAAAAATGATATTCATGTTTACATACCCATCCAACCCCTCCCCCAGGCTTGCTTGCTATTAGGCAGATGAGGATTGCTACAAGGAGCAAGAATCATCAGCCAAGGGGCAGATCTCTTGTGCGACTAAACCAGATAGGCACGAGCTTTTAAATGTGTGCTTGGGCTCCACTCCCAGCTGTTTAAGCAATTCAGTTTCCCTGTCACTTTCTCACCAACCCTCCTGAGTCCTGAGTNAGTAAGGTGTTGAGACCATCTCGATTATGTATGTGACTAAACCCAGTTAAGGCCTTTCTATAAACTCTTACGATCCTATCAGTGGGTGCGGAGACGTACTCACTGTGCAGTCGTCCAAGCCAAGCCTCATATGGAAGTCCCCTTGCTCATCAGACCAGAATGGTTTGCCTCTTTATCCCTCTCTCCCTGCCCTCTGAATAGGGGGCTTATTTCAGAGTACACCGGGGAAGCTCTGGAAGTTTGAAATTAACAGTGTCAGAGTTTTTTTTCTTTCCTTCCCTTCCCTTCTCTTCCCTTCTCTTCTCCACTCCCCACCCCTCTCCCCTCTCCTCTCCTCTCCTTTCTCCCTCCTCCTTTCCTTCCTTCCTTCCTTCCTTCCTTCCTTCCTTCCTTCCTTCCTTCCTTCCTTCCATACAGCATATAATGATGCTTCCCTTTTTTTGGAAGCCTTTTACTTCTTAACATTTGTTGAAGACATATTAAGTATTGGGCACTGTACTAATCATTTTACATGGCTTATTCAGTACTTACAAAAATCCATGTTAAGTACATTTGTCATTTGCCTTTTTTTTATTTATTAAAGTTCATTTATTAGGAAAAAGGAAGCACACATGGACAGAGAACCAAAATTTCTATAGCATTTACTATATGTCAGGAACTTCACTTTTGTCATTTGCATTTTTTATATTAGTCAACTGAAGTTTAGAGGTTAAACATTTTCTCTGAGGTTTCTAAACTTGCAAGTGACTGAACCATGAATGAACATGGATAAAAGTCAAGTCTTCTTTCATCCCTTGTTGAAAAATCAGTTGTTTGAATGATTCATGATCTAATTTTCTTATAATACTGCCATATTCCTCCCATATTCCTCTGAGCTCCCTGAGGGCTCACTCATTGTGCCTAACAGAGAGTCAGATGGCATACTTTGTTTACAATGGGAATGATGCTCAGAACATCTCTCTAACTGGCCATCAGAAAACATCCCTTTGAAGATAGACATCACTGAATCAAGTCTACCTTGTTTATCCATGTTTGAACCAAGAACCACATCTACTACCCTGTTAAGAACAAATCCTCAGGTGGTTATGATCACTAGTGACACATGGAGGACTGAATTCTGTCTGGGAACTGTTATGTCTTAGTGGTTTATCTGGTCATTTTTGGTCCTTAAGGACACCTTAGTCTCACATGCTTTGGGTATTATGTTCTTTAGTACTCTACCTGAGCCATAGACACAAGAAGAGTCTTTGTTAACATCCAAGTAGGTCTTTCCCATCAGGGCCGGTAAGATTTGAGCTGCAGCACCTGGCATACGGAATGCTCCTCGAGAAATTTCTGTGAGCATCGTATCCCGTGTTTTTTCACAAACCCATTGACTTTTGTTGTAATAGTTGGATGAGACAAAGAGAGCCTAATGTGTGAGAGAGAGAATGAGAGGGAATGAGAATGAATGAGAGAAATGTCAAGTAACGGGAAAGCCTACATCTAATGAATTCAGTAAATATTTAGTGGACATTGACCACAGGGGAAGCACCTTGGACAACTAGGAGCCCTTTCCTGACACCAAGAAATTTATAAACGAGTATGAGGGGAGGTGGGGAATTGCTTAATAACACAACCAGTAATGGTATCAGTAAGAACAGGCTTTCTCTACCTATTCATGCTTGTAGCCTTGACATGGAACAGTACCTATCACATAGGAGACACTTGATAAATGCTGTTAACAGACAGTCATAAAGGAGTCCCTAAGGTGAATGCCTTAAGAGAAGCATCTAGCGCCATGGCCTTTCAGAAGAGGAAGAGCACACAAACATTTAGTGACGCTGAAGAAAGGCTTGGTGGAGAAGGCAGTACTTGAGGTAGGCCTTGACGGTGTGACAGCATTTCAGTAGGAGACAGGAGAGGAGCACTGTACCCAGAGGGAGTAGCACGATCAAGGATGCTAGAGTCGGTGTGGCAGGGCATGGCCTGCCTGTGATGACACTCTCTTTCTCTCAGCCAAATTCCCAGGGGATTCCTCCTGGCCTGGGAGGACTGGTGTACGGGGGAGACTCAGGGTGATTGTGGAAGAACAGGCTGGGGAATGAGGTTGGGGCCACATTGGTGGATCCCTGAGCTTCAGGGTGAGGTGTCTGACATTATTTCCTTAACAAGGGGGAGTCAAATAGACTCTTGAATAGAAACTATAGAAGCAGCAAATGTAAACTGGAGGGGACAGCATGACTGAGTAGGAAAGTTTAGGAAGGTATCAGAGTGAGAAAGACAAGGACAATAGTCCTGCAGACATTGTTCTGTAGTTTCTCAGGAAAGGACAGTTCCTCTTTCATTTTCTCCTGAAGACTCTTTAAGTTAACCAAGAAATCAACAAGCATTTGTGGGATATTAAAAAAAGGATCAGGGGTGCCTGGGTGGCTCAGTTCTTGGGCGTCTGCCTTCGGCTCAGGTCATGATCCTGGGGTCCTGAGATCAAGCCCTGCATCGGGCTCCCTGCTCAGCGGGAAGCCTGCTTCTCCCTCTCCCACTCCCCCTGCTTGTGTTCCCTCTCTCGCTGTGTCCCTCTCTGTCAAATAAATAAATAAAATCTTTTTTAAAAATTGAAAAAAAAATTTAAAAAGGATCATATTTCACTTCCTCCTAAAAACTGTCTTGTAGGCAAGCAGCTCTGAAGCCTGATGTGATTTAACATCCCCTGTAGGGTTTTAAAATGAGACCAAGCTGGGTGTTATATGTAACTAATGAATCATTGAACATTACATCAAAAACAAATCATGTATTATAGGTTGGCTAATTGAATTTAAATGAAAAAATGTAAAACCAAACCAAGGCCCATGCTCCACCTCTAAGTTTCTATATTGACTGGCTGGTGTGGAGCCTAAATATTAGTGTTTTCCAAAAGCTCCTCTAGATGATTCATATGTGCAGCCAGAATGGGAAACCACTGTTCTATGAAGGCCTGACTTGTTGTCAGCAAGACAGACAACAGCCTCTCACCAGCAGTAAAAACAACCTGCGTGATTGGACCACTCTTACACCCCCAGCTGCTCCTTGTAATTTTTCCCAAGGACACTGCACTGGCCACATTGAATACCTTGACCTTTCTAAAATGTTCTTTCATGCTTCTGGTCTTTGTCCTTGCTGTCCTCTCTCCCTTGGAAAGCTCTCTCATCCTGGGGGTGGCCTGGCAGACCCTTACTCATACTAAAGACTCAGTGAAATTTTTTTTCTGTAAATCTTCCTTCACCTCCTCTTGTATCTACCCCTTAGAGCCGTGTCAATCAGTGAGGGGATGCAGGAATAAAGCCCCAGACTTCAAGGAACATATAGAGGACAGAGTGGGTGCTGAGTGTGAGTTTTGAAACCAACTGTTTAGGTTCCCTCCCCATGTGAATCACTTTTTGGCTTTGTAATGTTAAGCAAGTTACTGGTACTCCATGACCCATGCTCTTATTCCGGGAAATGGAGGTAATAATATTTTCCTCACTGGGTTGTTATGCATAATGAGCATGCCAATAAATCCTACCTGGTATTACTGGTACTGCCTCTCGTCACTTGGACAACAATAACGTGGGAGGTAAGAGGCAAGCATCAAATGCTGGTATATTGTAAAGTGTGAGATTGTATTTGGTAGAACAACATAGTAGGTTGTAGTAGACTCTAGAATTTCTTAAAGTTGTAGTCAGGAAAAGCTTCATGGAAGGATTAGATATGGAAAGGTAAGGTTTGAAGGTGAGGAGAATACATTTCCATCAGGGGGGAAGAATCACATAAAATCAGTTCATAAAGGAAACAGAATGGATAATGTCTTAGGGGGCAAAAAAAGAAAGGATACAGATATTTCTTTCTTGCATGAATCTCTTCTCTGTCTCTTGTTTTACCCTCTGACGTACCTGCATAGCTTCTCCTGTACTATATACATTTCCAAGGAGACCACTTCTTTTTTTCTGAGACAGAATCTTCCTTATCAATAACTTTATATGATTATCAATATTTTGTATATCCTTTCTATGTATTTGGCTCTGCCCTCTTATTTTGTTTTTCACACAGGTCAGAGCCAGGACAGCCATTGCACCAGTATCTGTCAGGAAATAAAACATTGGTAATAGGGTGACTAACCATTCCAGTTTGCCTTGGACTGAGGGGTCTCCTGGTGGGTAGTATTTTTATCACTAAAAGAGGCACATATCCGGACAAACTGGGAAGATGGGTCATGCTAGTTGATGATGGGAGAGAAGGATTTGAAGATAGAGCAGTCATCCCTCCAGCACTAACCACTCAAATATTTCAAGATCCCTTCCTTATGTTGAATAACTCTATACCTTGTACTCAATAACTCACCTGTTGGTCATAGAAACACATATGGATTTGCAGGTGCATGTACATGAACAGTCTTCCACTTCGACATCTTGGCTGTTCTCATTTTTTTCATCACTCAGCCATATTGGCAAAGGAATTGAGAGAATTCATGATAAAACCCCAAACAAAATCTGTCTTTGCAATGTTCCAATTTTTCCATTAGGCTGATTCGAAAATAATACTTAAGGGAGTGGTTTTCCAATAAACCTTCTTAAGGAAGAGGATGAGGCAAGAGTTTGGAAGAAGGGAGGATAAAATCTTTTTTCTGGCTTGTTACTTAGTCCCCCCTGGATTCTTTAAGTGTGGTATCTTCCCTCTCCCATAGAAAGAAATCTCACCTTCTCCTTACTGTCCAGAGATACTGGGTGGTGATTTTCTTTGGGCTTCTTGGAGAAAGATGAGCTTGTGTATCTGGATCCATAGGGGCAACAATACTAGCTGTCTAGAGGGGGCTTCTTTTGGGGTGTGTAAGCTGACCCAGGAGAAAATTTCCAGTCCTTCTCTATTGAAGGTACAGACTTTTTTGATCAGAATATTGGGCCTTATCCAATGGAGAGGTTGTTTTGTCCAAGTAATCCCACACATTCAATGGTCCCAATAAATTAGAGAAAGAAGTGAAATTAAATGAATCCCACTGTTTTCCTGCCTCTATACTTACACTTCCTAAAATGTCTTATATAAAGATTCTCACAATCTATTTTACAGATGGGAAAATTAAGGTCAAGAGTTAATATCCAGGCGCCTGGGTGGCTCAGAGGGTTAAAGCCTCTGCCTTCGGCTCAGGTCATGATCCCAGGGTCCTGGGATCGAGGCCCGCATCGGGCTCCCTGCTCAGCGGGGAGCCTGCTTCCTTTTCTCTCTCTGCCTGCCTCTCTGCCTTCTTGTGATCTCTCTCTCTGTCAAATAAATAAATAAATAAATAAAATATAAAAAAAAAGAGTTAACATCCATTGGTTATATAATTCAAAGAAGGAGTAGTGTAGGAACTGGATCTTTCGACTGTAGTACACATCTAGAAAGATGCTTAACTGCCCCCCAATATCCATTCTTCTCAAAAAGAAAATTCTCTCCCCTGATCACTAGGATAAAAATAAAGTCCAAGTACTTACAGGTAGAAAAACTCAAAGGAAAAGACTTACCAATGATTATTTCCTCTGTGCCAAGGGAATTTGGTATAATGACTCACCTACTGAGAATTGTCCATTAAAATAGTAATTTTTATTTTCAGGATTGAAGATTTTAGCAACTTCAGTGATTGAGTAACGCCCTCTAAATACACACAAGGCCAAAACATCCAGGCTGAGCTGGTAGTAGTTAGTCAGTGGATTATCATCATGCTCTTCTGTCAGAGAGGAAAGAAATACCTTACTCATGGAAATAATACTGGGGTAATAAATTTTCAATCTATTCCTACTTGCTTTATTAGAATTTCTTTACAGTTAAGGAAAGGTAAATAACAGAGGGAGGAAGATCAGTCATAGAATCAGCAAACCTGAGAAATGTAAAGGCTGTTAAGAGCCATCATATTCAACTGAACTCCTTTCACTTTATAACTGAGGAGACTCAGCACTAAAAAGAATAAATGTCATCCTGATACTCAGATGGTTACAGAACTAGGACTAGGACACAGATTTCCCACCACGAAGCCTCTTGCACTTTCAATGGAAATGTGCTCAAGCTATAAGTAGAAGGAGAAGTAGAGGCCATCTAACAAAAAGATGGGATCAGAGCAGCTTAATGAATAATAGGATAAATACTGGGTGGGTGTTGAAATAAAAACAATGCACCTCAGTAGCAGCCATCATGATCAGCCTATTTCTCCCCAGCGATATAGCACTTTTGGCCATCTTTATCTCTTCTACTAATATTGTATGCTTTGGTACTTCCGCATAGTGTGTTGCGTTGCTCAGCTATTTCTGGTGCATCTCATTATTTGTCTAAAAGCCAAGCTTCTGGAGAGCAAGAGAACTGTGTTCTATAAGCTTGTGTGTGTGTGCGCGTGTGTGTTCATTATCATACGTAAGGTTGTTGTAGAGTCGATGCTACTTTGGATCTATTTGAAAAGAAAATTCAAGATGGATGTTGAAAGAGGGAAGAAGGGAAATGATCAAAGATATATGGGATGAGTAGAATGAAGAGGAGAAGGAAAGACTGAAGGGGAACTTCGTTCAGTTCTGAACCAGTGGAGGAGAGGACCAGGTGGTCCAGGGACTCTGAACATTTGATTCTCACCCATATTTTTAATTTCTGCTTTGTATTTATGTCCTAGTTTTTTGACCAGTTTAGAATAATTTATAGAAATTCCATCAGGCATTTTACATGCTCCCAAAGCCAGTATAGCCAAGGCAAGCTGTCCCGAAGTTAAAGATGACTCTGGAAAGAAAAGTATTCAAGTTTAACAGGGTACATGCTTGTGATTTTTTTTCGGCTTCCTGTCTTTCTTGACTTACATCACCTGTCAATTCTCTCTATTTTCCCACTCTGTACAAATATTTTACTGTTCTCTTATTTATTCCCGAAGCAGAGACTTTTCTAGCAGTGCTGTATAAATACCAGCTAGATCATAGTCTTCCCCATGAAATCATGAGGTGTTTTGGGAATTATGCAATCCTTACAAAAAATTTAAAAGGAAAAACATAGATAATAAAACTCTTGGATTTGCTCTCTTTGTGGGTGCCATCTTGCCAAGATAGTAAAATTGACTGGGATGTTCTGCCTTATAGAGTTTGAAAATTCTCAGGCTTCTCATGATTCTTAGAATAATATTGTGAGGTAGGTAGGGGTGGCTTCATTTCTCCCTTATCTCAATTAGAAAGCTAAGGCTCAGTATTGACAGGGAGGACTCAGCATCTGGTCTGCATTCAACCCCATTTCTCATCTGGGGTGCCTGGATGGCTCGCGCCTGACTCTTGATTTTGGCTCAGGTCATGGTCTCAGGGTTGTGGGATTGAGCCCTGATTTGGGCTCTGCCTTGAGTGCTGAGCATGAAGCCTGCCTAAGATTCTCTCTCTCTCTCTCTCCCTCTGTATCTCCCCACTCTCTCTAAACAAAACAAATCAAAAACAAAAACAAAAACAAAAACAAAAAAACCCAGTCCTCGCCTCATCTCTATTTCCCTGTGGTTCCCTTGCTATTGTCAGGATTCTTACACGTGGTCCATATCCCTGTCTGGTTGTGAACTCAGCTAACTTATAGAACAGTTTTAGTGGATAAGAGTCTTTAATTTCTCTTGCTTTTCCTTGTGACCTTTTGGAGGGAAATGTTTTTCAGGACACAAACAAGTAAGGCCTAGCTGTTAATAGCAAAGGACTGATGTTTTGAGGTACCTTTCTGTCCCCTCAAGTTTTACACAGCTAGGATAGATGTAGCAGGGAGACTTTGGATACATAATTATGTCCAAAGATCTGTTGCTGGAAATAATCTTTATGGATAAGTAAGTCTTCTCCTAAATCTTCTAGAGAATAGTTACTCACCTGTACTTCTCACAGTGAGAATGAGTTGTTCCATCAGATGTTGATCTTGACTTTGGTTCAGGAACCCACAAAGTCTGAGGGACAACAGTACACTGGCGGCTTGGATTCCTTTGGTATATTTTGAGTTGATCATTGTATGTATCAGAGGTGTTAGAGCAGTTTTGTTTTCTTTGATTACCTCTGTGGCAGGGGAAGGAGGAAATAAGAAATAAGAAATACACACTAAGAAAATATTAAGGAACAGGAATCCTAGGAACAGTGTTGGCATTAAAATATTTAGTAACAGATGTGGCACAGAGAGAACAATCCAGTGGTCACTGGCTATGTTGCTGGAACAATAGAGAAGTGGCTCCGGAGTCTCTGCTACGTCAGGGGTAACTCCTTTACCAACCAGCATGGAAATGTTTCCATGTTTTAACAGCTGTTTCAGCCTTACTATTGTGTACTGGCAGAATATCAGTCCTGCCTGGGAGATCCAGTATCCAGACCTAGTATCATTCCCCGATTTTGAGGAAGAAGCCTGGGTGTCCCAAAAGAAACCCTGAGGCCAGGGTGTCCTTAAAGAAACCTCCATAACTGAAGGCTTAACGGAGACTAGAATACAGGTCTTCTGACTCCCAATCTGAAGTCCTTTCTACTTGGTGGGTTGGGTTCCTTCCCTTCTCCATCCTCTTCTAACTCAATCAGGTTATTAATACTGAGGGAAAGAAGGCAGCAGTTCTATGGTACGGTGGTGATTGACCCCAGAGAATTGCATTGTCTGGTTGTCCAACCGATCTGGCATCAAGATCATTATTCAGCAGCACGCACCTTTCAGAAAACCCTCTAGTCTTTGCCTACAACTTGCCCAAATCTCAAGGGAAAGGATGGAGGAGTCCCATTCTGCTACGGAATTAAGAAGACAGTCCAGAGACCTCAAGAACTGGAAGAAAACAAGAAGAGTTAGTTACCACTTAAAATATTTTTAAATGAACTTTGTTCAGGAGTGCCTGGGTGGCTCAGTTTGTTAAGCGGCCAATTCTTGATTTCAGCTCAGGTCATGATCTTAGGGTGGAGGTATCAAGCCCCACACTGGGCTCTGTGCTCAGTGCAGAGTCTACTTGAGATTCTCTCCCTCTCCTTCTGCCCCTCCCCCAAATCATGGTCTCTCTCCCCCAGTCCCTTTCTATAATAAATAAATACAATTTTTAAAAAATGGACTTCGTTGACACCCCCAAGAAAAATCCTACCCATCTCCAGATTATTTTTTGGGTTAGTGGGATACTGAGAAGAGCATGAGCTCTTTGTTCAGCCAGACCTTGGCTGGATTCTCTGGTCCTTAACTTGTGACTATGGGTGACTTATGTAACTTTCCTGACCTTCAGTTTCCTCATTTTAAAATTGTGGATGTTTACCTTTATTTTATAGATTTTGGACAAGAAATCACCTAATAAACTGTACAATACCACACATATTACCACTTTTAGCTCTACTGGAGTTCCTATCACTAAATTTAGAGAACTAAGGCAATGTGAGTTCTCTACCCCCAATGTGGGGGTCAGAATCACCACCCCAAGATCAAGAGTCATATGCTCTACTGACTGAGCCAGCCAGACACCCCTCCATCTTTCTTCTCTTTAAAAGAGAGTCAGGGAGATCTGGACCAGTGGTTGTGAAAAAGTCCTTGTTTGTTAGAAGAACAATTGGACAATAGTTGAATCATGGCTGTGATTTTGTGGAAACATCCAGTTCAGCAGATTTTCTGGCACTAAAACAGAGTTTTCAGTTCTTGGTCAACCACTCATAGGTTTCCTTGACCACCAAAGACAGTTAATTATTTTGTACAATGGACTGAACTTCAGAACCTCCACAGAGACCCCCTATTCTTAGTATACAACACAGGAAATGATTGGCCAGGAAGAAAAATTAGAGATGGCAGCATTTCTGTTCTAGCTTGTGTGAACACAAGTCTTTCTGGTGTGGTGTTGACCTGTTCTTGTAGGCTCCAGAATACCAGGAGCATGTAGCCACCAATGACACCACATAGTCATTTTTGGACTATGTTTAAGCACAATTCCAGGATAAAGACTTACAAAAGAGAAATCATGCTCCTGAGAGCTATATCAGGTTTCTTGACATCACTTGCTTCAACAGCCTTCCCTAATTATCCTCAATTTATGGATGAAGCTAAAAATATTCAGAAACATTGGATCATTCAGCTAGTAAGGGGTCAGACTATACTGAACCAGTTTTTCTTTCTCCTACCTAGTACTTTTTAATAGACTCACACAATCTTGGGATCCTATACCCAGAGGAGAGATGATGGACTTGTACCCATGTCCTGTGAGAGTTGGAGTTGGAGGGAGGGGGATGTGTACCTTGGGATGTCTAAACTCAATAATGACAAGAGAAAAGTCTTTGTTATTTGAAAGGGATTTTAACATTTTTTCTGTGCAGTTATAAAGGGTTAACCTAAAACCCATGGGTTGAACTTCAAAAAAAAATAGACTGCATCTCAAATTCAAAAGAAAACTTTCTATGATCTTAAATAATTTCTGGGATCCTAAATATTCTATCCTTGAACATGAAGAAGAATAGACAGTTGCTTGGTAGGGTTGCTATGGTGGAGCAAATCGAATATAGGAAGAACAGTTAGGCAAGTTAGCATTGAATCTATAACCCCTCTTAAAACGACATATATTATGGAACTTTCTTCACCATATCCTGCCACATTTACATTACTCAGACTCCAATCACATATAGAACTGGAATAGGGTCTTTTCTTGGGTCACTCTACACAAGTCCCCTGCCAGTAGACTTTAGAAGACTATCACATTAGGAGTAATTTTAGTTCAATACATACTCACCACAGATCTCGCATTGTTGCCTTGGAAGAAGAGAAAACAATAGGAGCCCCAGTAGGGGCAGCTGGTGGGATTGTCTCATCTCTCCAAGTGTTCTGGAATGGTGAGAGATTGTCTGGCTATTTATTGGGTGATGGCAGACGGTAATGAGAGCTCCTCCTGTAGCTTGCCTCAGCCTCTTTCACTTAAGGAAATATTGAGCAATGTCAGGGGGTGTTGTGTATTTTTCTAAGAATTGTGATAAACCAGGAAGAAGCCTTGAAAGGTATGGTCAAGGAGGAAGAGGAAATATTGTTCTTTGTTTCCTATCCCAATCTTCAGGATTCACATTCCTTACTTGCCTTCAGCCCAATGAGAATACATTAAATTTCCTTCTTTTCCACTCCACTTTGGTTGTGTTTTAGTTATGTCTCTTGAAACAGCAGATTTGATGGGCGAGGGCTTAACATATATAAAAATGGAAGTAGAAGTTGAAAGACTGAAACTGAACCAGGCAAGATGGTGGAGACTGGCACCTGAGGGTCTTCGGCGTAGTGGTTTCTGACGTATGACTTTCTTCTAAGATAGGCACCCTGAGGGTTTCGTAGCCCCGGAGGAACACCACAGAGATGTACATCAAATGTGGATTTTTGCTGTGCCAGGAAAGATGCTACAAATTCCAGGCGAGAAGTTGTCTATCATAGGTCTTCCAAAAACTTTTAGAGAATACTATCAGTTTGGCCTTAAAATGTGTGTTATGGGTCAGCAAGATGGTGGAATAGGAGGTCCCCTGCTCACATCCCCCCACAGCAGCAATCATTTCAGCAGCCATCCATGGACGCACGTTTCTCTGTGGGAGCTTTGTGTTCTAAGTAAGAGGTTAAAAACCTTAGTGGAGCCACTGAGGAGAGCTGTACTGAAAAGACATACCGAAGAAGAAAGACTTGTATTCACAAAAGCTAAAGCACAAAATTTTCCAACTCTAATTTTTCTTCCTGGCCTGTCTTTTTCCCTGCTGTACCCTGAAGAGCCATGCTCACTGACCATGTTCCTGGATACTGACCAGAAAACAGTCTCATCCCCTTGTGGACTTGGCTATAACCCTGTTTAGCATTGGTTCTGTGAATAGCACCATCAGCCATGGGACCTGGAAGGAATCATGCCCACCTGAGCCTTGGGTGAAAGGATTGCTGACCTTGGTTAGGGCTGTGGAGCCTGAAGCACTGCAACCTGGCTCCAACATCAGTCATGGTCTAGCAAAAGCGTATCTATCAAGGGCCCTAGCAGGAGACACACCCTTCAGTGTCTAGGAGGCAGGCTGGCTGACCCTGGTCCAATTATGAATCCTGAATGGACCCTGTGACCTGGCTCCATCCCCTCTCAGCTGTGGTTCAGGGACAGTTCTGCCCATGCAGGCACCTCTCCTGTAACTCAGCAGGAGCCAGGACTATCATGCCACCTGATAATAGGCTTGTGGTTTGCAGGCCCAGCTGAGGACCCAGCAGCAGCCAGGTGACCCCGTTTCATCCAA
Source organism: Ailurus styani (assembly GCA_002007465.1). Classification (NCBI taxonomy): domain Eukaryota; kingdom Metazoa; phylum Chordata; class Mammalia; order Carnivora; family Ailuridae; genus Ailurus; species Ailurus styani. The sequence goes on along the minus strand of LNAC01000293.1, from coordinate 150,603 downwards.
CCTTGGTGACTATGATGCCAGAGATAATCCCATCAGTCCAGGGGCCTGATAGGAGAAGGTCTTTACTTGTCAAAAACGGGCTATAAAGATGGAGAGGTGTTTGCCCCTTCAGATACACAGACACAAACGTAAGGCCAGACAGATCATAAAGCAGGCAAACACGACACCACTAAAGAAAACTAATAAATAGACTTAACAGACATATAGAAAAAAACAAAGCAAAGAAGCTCCTTAACGTAGGTGTTGGCAATGATATTTTTGCACCTGACCCGAAAGCACAAAAAACAAAAGCAAAAAATAGCAAGTGGGCTGCTTCAAATCGGAAAGCTTTTGCATAGGCAGGAAACAATAAACAGCAAAGAGGCAACCTATAGAATGTAAGAAAATGTTATCAGCATATATTTAATTAGGTATTCATATCAAAAATCTATAATGAGATCCTACAACTTAATCCCCCAAGCCCCCCAAATAATCCCATTGAAAAATGGGCAAAAGACCCAAGTAGACATTTTTCCATGGAAAACACACCCGTGGCCAACAGTTACATGAAAACATGCTCAGCACCACTAATTATCAGTCAAATGCGTAACAAAACCACAGTGAGATATCACCACCCCCCTGTTTTAATGGCAGGTATTAAAGTGATAAGAAGTGTTGGCAGGGGTGTGGAGAAAAGGGAACCCTTGTGCAATGTTGGTGGGAATGTAAATTGATATAGTCATTATGGAAAACAGTATGGAGGGTCCTCAAAAATTAAACATGGAACTACCATTTGATCCAGTAATCCTGCATGTATATCCAAAGAGATAGCTGCACTCTCATGTTCTCTGCAGCATTATTCACAATAGCCAAGACAGGGAATCAACCTAAATGTTTGTCAGTTGATGAATGGATAAGGAAAATGTGATATATATATATGGTACAATATTATTCAGCCATGAGAAAGAAGGAAATCCTATCATTTGAAACAACTTGGATGGACCTCAAGGGTATTATGCTAAATGAAGTAAGTCAGACAAAGAAAGACAAACATTATATGATATCATTTATACGTGGGATCTTAAAAAGTCAAAGTTACAGAAAAAGATGGTAGAATGGTGGTTTCCAGGGGCTACAGGATGGAGGAATTCGGGAGATATTAGTCAAAGGGTGCAAATTCTGAGCTATAGGGTGAACAAATTCTGGGGATCTAATGTACAGCATCATAGTTTTATTTTTCTCCTGATGGAGTAGATTTGATGTGGCAAAGCTTTAAAATACATAAAAATGGAAGTAGAAGTTGTAAGTCTGAAATTGTACCCGTCCACTAAAACTGATCTTATCAGGATAGGATCACAGGTCACTTCCTTCCTTCTGCTTTCAGTGTTGATTTAAAATTCTCATTTATCTCACTGGATATTGATTACTCTTTTTTCCTTACTTTCTTTACTTGACTAGAAGAAGTTCATCCTTTTATGGAGTTTTTCTTTTTCTTTCTACTGTCCTGACAGATCCTTCTTCGTGTTCTCTCGCTGGTTCCTCCTAATGCACCTAAATTTTCTAAAAGTTGAATTATTCTAAGGTTCAATTTCTAAAACTCTTCTCTCTCCTTTAGTAGTCTCATTAAATCTCAAGGCTTTACATGATACCTATGTGATAATGTTTTTAAAATTTCTATCTCCATGGTTTGTCTCCCTCTCTAATTTCTTCCCATTCAGGTTTCTCTCCCTTCCCCTATGGTCCTATCAACTCTGGACTCCAGGAAATAAACTCAGTGTTACAGAAAGGAGGGGAGTGAGGAGATAGGGTAGCTGGGTGATGGGTATTAAGTAGGGTACATGTTGTGATGAGCTCTGGGTGTTGTATGCAACTAATGAATCATTGAACATTACATCCAAAAATTGTGATGTACTATATTTTGGCTAACTGAATATAAAAAATTTTTTTCTCTCTCCATACAGGAGATATATTTAATTTTAGATGTGGATTTGACCTTAGTCATGTCATTTACTTGGGTCAATAGGAAGTTAGCAAATATGTTGTAAAGAGGAAGTTTAAAAATTGCCTTTGCATTGAACTCTGTGGTTTGAATTCTGAACCTACCCTATGTAGGAACAAGAACTAGCCTGCTAGAAATGCCATACAGAGGAGAACTCACGCATTCTAGTTGTCAGCCTGCCAACTGCCTGATGTTGTGTGGGGAGATTTTAGCTCATTTAGCATTGGTTGAACCACCAGATGAATAAAATTATGTGAATAACCTGGTCAGAATTAATAGAGTATCTGGCTAAACCTAGCCCAAATTTCTGACCCATAGATTTGTGAGAAAATTACTATGTTATGCTACTAGGTTTCAGAGTGGTGAGTTTTGCAGCAGTAGATAACTGATATGTGATATTTAGAAATTTTCCAGTTATATAGTTTAAGCATTACTTTAGTAAGCTGATCACCTATTTCATTCCTAGGTACCTCCTGATTCATTAGCTGATGTCATATATCTCTGTGGGTTAATATATTCCTATAGTTATTCTGGTTCTATTGCCTATTACAGTAATTGCTCCAACCTTGTCGTGGATGATTAAGTACTGTCATCTAACCTGGCTAATTTAGGATGACATTATACCAACTGAGATAATTGAAATGGCCAAATCTCTATTATTTCCAGCCATTTTCTCTCACTAATTCATTTCCTAATGTCATTGTGAAGAGAGTATTCTCTGGATTCTCCCCTGAGGAAGAAGGAGTCAATGTCAATGGGTTGCCCACGATAAAATCCTCTTCAATATTGCCATCTCCTTAAGCCTTTGATGGTGCATATCGGGCATCACATTCTTACTCAGGTAGGTCATTATCGAGTCCAGCTTCCATACTATCATCCAAGAAAAATGGTGGAGCCAGTTGCTGTTGCTCATGTTTGCACATTTCATAGTCTCTGGTAACCTACCTGTATTGATAAGTTTGGCATCAGCCAACATTATACTCTATTTTCTTTGGTCTAACACATCAACAGTCTAATTCCACACATGTTTTTTAGGTTTTGCAAATGTTAATTAGGAAGATCTTATAATTAATTTTGTGTTTAAACTATCTTCTCTTGGGTCTAACTTTTCCCTGTCTTCTTGGGTCACAATAATGACAATAGTGATCTGACAATAGTGATGGCTCTCCAGACAATGTGTAATCACAGGTATAGGCTCTAAGAAGAACAGGCATGTCCTTGTGAGAAAACTGCATAAAATGAGATTATTACAGGGCCTCCAAGCAGAGGAAGGCTAGTCCTTTAAGTCATGATAGGAAAATCTAATTCTGTGAAAAAGGAAGTTTTATTTTTTTTATTTTTTAAAGATTTTATTTATTTATTTCACAGAGGGAGAGAGATCACAAGGAGGCAGAGAGGCAGACAGAGAGAGGGGGAAGCAGGCTCCCTGCTGAGCAGAGAGCCCGATGCGGGCCTCGATCCCAGGACGTTGAGATCATGACCTGAGCCGAAAGCAGAGGCTTTAACCTACTGAGCCACCCAGGCGCCCAAAAAAGGAAGTTTTAAAGTGATTGGGTGATTCAAGATTCTCAGATTCTTTGAAGTATATTCAAAACGCTCACCTTGAGTCTCAGAATCCCATTCCTTGTCAATGGCTACATCTTTACCATAGAGATTTGGTAGGTTATATGCTAAACTTTCATTCTGCAAGCTGTACAATTAGATTGTAGCTCTAATTCTCCAATTGCATGGCCTGTGGGTATAAGAAATAACTACATTTTGTCTGGATCATATAGAAGCTGTCTGGTTTTCTGCCTGTAAGTTGAACAGAGAGGATAAGATCTTGAATTTATAATTTTATTCCTCTAAGCTTAACCGTGCTGTCAGAAGCAGCATCTCACCACATATTTCTCTTAATCATGATTACTGCAATCACAACCAATTGCAGAATCTAATTGATCTCCAAAAATCTTGCCTTCAACAACAGGCCCATCACTGTAAGAAACGCTGGATGAAATATGAACTAGTGTGATGCCACCATATGTTACAGGTTATGATTTAAAAAAATTATTTATTTTTTGAGAGATACAGCATGAGAGGGGGGCAGGGAAGGGCAGAGGGAGAGGGAGAAAACAGACTCCCTGCTGAGCAGGGGCTGGATCCCAGGATCCCAGGGTTATGACCTGAGTGGAAAGCAGATGTTTAACCAACTGAGCCACACAGGTGCCCCTGCCACAGGTTTTAATGTGTCATTTTTTACTAACAGTGAGGTGATACTGCATTCCTACCAAAATAAATAAACATTCAATTCCAACATTCTAACTTAAGGCTCTATTTTGTAAGGCTGCTCCTGCTTTGAACTGTTTTGTTTAGGGTCCATTAGGAAGGCAAAAAACACACCAGGTAGTTCAATAGAGTACTTTGATATGGGGGTTATGTTTTTGAGGTTTCTAGGAGCTGAAAGAGGAAGTAGGAGAAGATGGGGTAACTCAGTCTAGCAATTTCAGAGAGACACCATCCTAGCCCTGGAGGGGCTGATGGATGCAGTGGAACCATGGGAAGTAGGGCTTCTTGGCAGAATGTAGACCCATTGCAGATGTCTCTGGATAAGAGATTCAGGGGAGAAACACCCTAGACTCTCTTCTTCTCTCACCCTCTAGTCTCCTGGCAGTGCCTCGGCAAGGTCTCCTCTGCTCTTCCAGCAGCAATGAAGTGGATGCAAATTGACAATCCAGCTCACGAGGCAGACCAGGCTTTACCCACGATCAAGTTTATCTGGCCATAAGGAAGCTTCAGGAAATGAAACTACCCAGCATGCTCAGTATCAACATGGAGGAGTGGTTATGACTCCCAGTCACAGCTTCTTCTGCTCTTGAGATGGGAAAGAGATGAGGCTTGAGCATATGTGGACAACCCTAGACTGAAGAAACCATCAGTGTTGGGGTCTCTTCACCTTTTATATCTACCTGTTCAGTTACACAGCCCCTCAGGTATCTGTGACTAGCTTCTGTTCTCTGGGGTAGCAGCAACAAAACAGTAACTAGTCTTCTTTTAGATTGTCACTTATTTTGCATGTCCTGTGAGTAAATTCATAACAATTCCCTGAGTTAATGTTAGGAGAGTTAACCAAGGGTCAAGTCCCTAGGTGGAAGGTAGATGACGGGCCATGGAACCAGCTGTAAATCCCTACCATCCAGCCTCCCGTCCATTACTCCTAAAAAGGAGAGTTAGTAGAGGGGTCTTGGGAAGAAGTTTGCAGGGATCTGTCCTCTGATTCAGAGCTGAGCCCAGGAAGGGCGGGGAACAGTCCAAAGGCTGGCAGACACTTTAAACTTCTACAGTTGTCTTCTGCCTCCACTGTTGTATCAAACTCCTCAGCTGCTGTTGCCAGCAAGCTGTTCCCAAATGTAATGGACAGCTTCTTGTTTTCACCTTCACTTTTGAAGAAACAGCTTTTGTGAGAAATAATTCACATCCTATACAATTCAGCTGTAGAAAGTGGTTTCAGTGGTTTTTGTTTCAATGAACTTTTGTGTGTTGACAGATCAGAGTGTTCACAGATCTGTGTGACCATTACCACAGTCAGTTATGGCACATTCTGATCACTCCAAAAAGTTCATTTGCCTATTTTTGAACTGGGTCATTTCTCTTTTATTATTGAGTTGTAAGAGTTCTTTTTATATTCTGGAGACAAGTCCCTTATTAGATAGGTGATTTGCAGATATCTTCTCCATTCCGTGGGTTGTCTTTTCTACCTGAATTCTTAAGAGCACTGAGTGTAGTAGATTCTCTAATTTGAGAAACATTTTCCCCCTTCTATGACAGTGACATCAAACTCCACCCCCTGATTGTCTTCCCAGCTTTTTTGACTGCTCCTTTGTACTCACTCTCAATATTTTTGTTTAAACTTTGAATGTTCTATGTCTTCAGGACTTTGTATTAAACTGTTGTTATTTCTCATGCTACACGCTCAGGGGCTCTCACATCTAGTTTGAAGCCTACAAATATACTAACATTTCCCACATTTTAATTTCTATCTTAGATTCCCTTCTGAATCCCAAACTATGGCCAAAGACTTTCTCTACATTTCTACTTGGATGTCTTATAGGAATCCCAAAGCTAGCATATCCCCAATTCAAAACTTTTTCATCTATTGCTAATTTGCTTCTTCATTGGAGATTATTTGCTACTTAAGGGTTGTGTGACCTTAGGTAAGTCAGTTAACCTCTCCAAATCTTATTTTATCAGTAAAATTTAAATGCTAATAATTCTTATCCCCTAAGTTTCACGAGAGTTTGATGAGTTACCACAAGATTGCTGAGGATAGTACGTAGTCCATAATAGACATCACATAATTGTTAACATTTATTATCTCAGTAATAACTATCAGTTTAACTGTATCTACCTGAAATCTGGTGTCAAGCATGTTACCTCTGTCTCCTTCCATCACTGATATCATCAATCACAAGGGTCAAACATTCTACCTTCTGGAAGTCTGCTTTTTTTTCCTGCCTCTACTGCTAGTACTCTGGTTTAGATTACAAGGAGTTCTGCACCCTCATCATAACTTCCAAATATTTGTCTTAGTGGCTTGTACCTCCTCCAAGCCATTCTCCATCCAACTCCTAATGCAGCATTTCTCAAACTTGATTAGTACATAATCCCTATTTAAAGAAAAGGAATTCTCTAGCAACAGATTTGACTACCTAAGACTCCCCTAGGACTTTTAATCTATGAACATGTCAGTTTGAATTTTTCCTGCAGATGAGGTATTTTACTGTAATACTGGTAATGTTTGTAAAAATACTGAAATCATCATAGAATTGAAGATATGTCTGTGACTCTTTGGGCTCTGAGTATTCAGTTCCACTCCTACAATGCTCTCCAGAAACACTCTTCTGATTATTTGCTTCCTGGTCAAAAACCTTGAAGACTTTCATTGCACACTGAAGGAGACTCCATATTTTAAATGCGAATCTCTCAGAACCTGTTCCTTCTGACCCTTGCCTGTGTGTCCATCATTACCTCATTATCTTGTAGGTTAGGTTCTAGCCTCACACATTCCTATTCTTCCATTGTATCAGGTTCCTTCCCTCCTCAAGTCTCATTGGCACTTATGGTTTTCAAGAAGTCTTGCTTTTGGGTTGTGCCACTTCATGTCCCTGAGCTTAAGTACTACTTCCTCAGGGATGCTCTATCTGCACCCCCAGACCAGGTTCCTTTCCCCTGTTATCTACTCTCTTGGCACTCCATACTTTCCTTAACACTTGTGAGAATTCCAGTTAGTTAGTGGCAGAATTATTTAACTGTGTTTGTTTAATGTGCTTGTCTCCACCAGATTGTGAGTTCCTCAAAGATAAAGATAAGTCTTTCTAGTTCACTGTTGTATTTCCTGCTGTATCCTGAGGTCATCAAATATTTGCTGAAATGAACCACCTAAGATTCTTAAGGCAAATGATAAATTAGTAACAGGTGTTGGTAGATAATCTCAGAATAAATATTAGATGTTTATACAGGAGAAAACTGGAAGCTGAAAGTCAATGATTGGTGAATAGTCCAAGGTGGCAGAGGAGTAGGAGACCTTAGTTTCATCCGTCCCAGGAATTCAGCTAGATAGCTACTGAATCATTCTGAAGACCTGCAAACTCAAATGGAGATCTAAGAAAAGAATAGTTACAACTCTTCAAATAGAAAAGGGACCAGTTTCTGTAAGGTAGGAGGTGTGTGGAGGTGAATCTGAGGAGATACATGGGAAGATAAACTGGGGGGGGGGGAGCCTCCAAAAGCCCATGCTGGAAAGTAATACAGCAGTGGAGCACAAAATCAGAACTTTTAGAAGTCTGCTCCAGTGAAGGATTTGCCTGCCTGAAAGATGCTCAGGTGACAAAGCAGGGCAGAATCCTAGTTGGGACAGTATTGTCTCAGGAAACCTGGGGTCACAGGAAGACCTGGGGTGTCTGAGTGTGGAGGAGTTTCCAGGCACTGAAGCAGGGAATCCAGTTGCAATCAGTGATCCCAGGAGTTGGGTTCTCAACTTGGTGTTGCCATATACCACAAACTGAGGCAGGGTCAAGCAACCGCTCTGAGCAGAGACCCAGCAAGCAGCAGAACCACAGTAAAACTGCCTTCCTTTCCCAGGAGGAGTGGCACAGATGTGTGCCACAGTGGTTGGCGGGATTTGGAGACTTGAAATGGGGTTGCATGCCTGAGATAGAAATGCTCAGTGACAGGCTGGGTGAGCATGGAGTTTCAGAAAGAGGTCAGGAATACAGGAGGGATTGACTGCTTTTCCCTGAGGGCACACTGAGGAGTGGAGCCCCCAGCTTTCAGCTCTAGGCCTGAGGACTGGGAGGCTGCTATTTTTATTTCTCATCCTCCAAAACAACACAGAATGCTTCAGGGAATAAAAGCCACATAAAGCAAACTGGAGCAGCTTACCTGGCAAGGGTGGTGCAGTTATGCCTGGGGCAAAGACACCGGAGATTCAGGGCAATAGACCCCTCCCTCAGAATATCAGCAAGAATATCTGGCTAAGGGTGCCTGGGTGGCTCAGTGGGTTAAAGCCTCTGCCTTCCGCTCAGGGTCCTGGGATCGAGGCCCGCATCGGGCTCTCTGCTCAGCGGGGAGCCTGCTTCCTCCTCTCTCTCTGCCTGCCTCTCTGCTTACTTGTGATCTCTCTCTCTCTGTCAAATAAATAAAATTAAAAGAAAAAAAAAAAGAATATCTGGCTAAGACCAAGTTTACCAATCACAGAACTGCAAAATTCCAGCACTAGGGGAAAATAGTATATAGAATTCATTATTTTTTCCCACAGTTCTTTAGTGTTTCAATTCAAAGTTTTTTCTTTTTCCTTTTTCAATCAATTTCTTATTTTATCAACTCTTTTTAAAATCTTTTTTAATTTGCATGTTTACAGTTATGTTCTATCCTTTCATTGTATTAATTTAATTATATAAATATAAAAATATATATTTATATGTATATATCTTTCTTTACAGTTTTTGGGATGCAGTTTCTTCTAACAAACAGACCAAAGTACACCCAGAATCTTGTGGATTGCTCTGTTCTCACCTGTCTGATCATATTCTCTCTTTTCTCCTTCTTCTTTCTCTTCTTTCTGTTAAAAATCTTTATTTATTTATTTTTATTTTATTTATTTTTTGTTATGTTTATTTAGCCAGAATTTAGTAAGTTTTTGATGTAGTTTTCAACGATTCATTAGTTGCATTAAAGTCTTTTTAAATTTTTCATCTTTATAGTTACAGTCTATTTTTTCATTGTATTTAATTTTATCTATATATATAAATACATATATATACAAAAATTTATACATATATATTTTCTTTACAATTTTGGGATATAGTTTCTTTTTTTTAATTAACATATAATGTATTATTTGTTTCAGGGGTACAGGTCTGTGATTTATCAGTCTTACAGAATTCACAGTACTCACCATAGCACATACCCTCCAATGTCCAGTCACCCCATCCTTCCCGCCCCCCTTTCCTCTAGCCTTTTCTAATATACTTCTTGTCGTGTTTTGGAGAAGTTTGAGTGAAACTGGAATTTTTTGATCCCTGGATGTTCTGTAGATCTTAGTGGCAAAACCTCTTGTATCATTCTTTTTTTTCTTGGTGGTTATGGAATTAGAGTGAAGTCAAGGCCAGAGGACTTGTGTAAGGTAGCAGAACTAGGGAGCAGGAAAGCCTGAGAATGAACCTGGGTTTTCTGACAGCAACTTTGAGAGGATTCAACATCGACCTTTGGTGGGAGATGAAACAATGGACTCTGCATTTAACAGGCAGTGGTTTTATAGCATGAGCTCAAAAGAAACAGAGGTATAGGTACATCAAGTGCAGAATAACTCAGCTATCCATTTAGAGGTGTGTATGTGCTGTATGCAAACAATTCTAATTTCCATCAATGTGCTACTTCATATCCCCAAGTCTTACTACTTCAACTTCTCTGTGGAAGTTCCCATATTTCTAATTTCTTTGGCCTTTATGTTCCTTTCCTGTATTTCAGAGCATGCCTTTATTATGGATATAAGGGGGAATTACAAAGGCTAAAGGATTGATAGCCTGACTTTATAAAGCTGATAGCACTAAATGAGAGATGCAGACAGATCAAGCACAATGTTATTAGAGGGACATAAACCAAAAAGTGTGACAACCAGTCAGAGCTACAGATTTCTTTTGAAAGTTATTTTCCTGGGGCATGAAAACCATTTTTAATATTTTCAGTGCCTTACAACACCCCTTTGAAATAATACTTCCAAAAGCACATTGTTATTTATGGACCAACTTGCTTAACAAATAGAAAAGTCTCCAGTTTCCATAGCACACAAAAACCAGTGGTGATAGTCCTATGAGTATTTTGGTTTGATATTGTATCAAATCAGATTTTTTGAATGAGTTTTATGATACAAAGGATCTCTCTCGATGCTTCATTTCTTTCACAGGTTTATTTTTATTTATTATGAAGATTTTCTATTTAAAGGGCAGGACCTATAATTTCATCAGTTGGGATTAAAAACGAAATGCTGTCCTGTAGCATTTTGTTTAACTGGTAGTCATGGAATAGGGAAGAATAATTTATTTTTAAAAATTTTATGTGTACAATATAGTGGTTTTAATATATTCAGATAGTGTGGGGCGCCTGGCTGGCTCAGTTAGTAGAGCATGTGACATTTGATCTTGGAGTTGTGAGTCTGAGCCCTAGGTTGGGGTAGAGTTCACTTAAAAAAAAAAAAAAGTTGTGCAAACATCTCCATTATGCAATTCCAGGATATTTTAATCACACCCCAAAATGCACCCCATACCTATTAGCAGTCACTTCATAGTCTCCCTTTCCCCTCACCTGTGGCAGCCATCAATCTAAACTGTTTCTATAGATTTCCTTATTCAGGACATTTCAAAAAATGGAATCAGGTAATATGTGGGCATTTGTGACTGATTTCCTTCACTTGGCATATTTTCAAAGTTTATCCATGTTGTAGCATGTATCAATACTGAGTGCCTTTTCATGGCTGAATAATATTTTATTGTGGGGATATACCACACTTGGGTTATTTCCCATCTTTGGCTATTACATTCGTGAACAGTGCTGCTGTGAACAATTGTGCACAAGATTCTGTGTTTTCAGTTGTCTTGGGTAAATGCATAGTAGTAAAATGGCCAAGTCTTACAGTAACTCTGTATTTAAGGTTTTTGAGGAACTGCCAGACTGTTTCCCAAAGTGACTGTCTCATTTCACATGCAGTGTATGAGGGCCCAATTTCTCCACAACCTTGCCAATACCTGGTTCTCCTTCTCTTTGGTGCTAGTAATCATAGTGGGTATGAAATGATATTTAATTGAACTGTGGCATTGAGCATCTTTTCATGTACCTATTGGCCATTTGTATATCTCTCTGGAAAATGACCGTTCAGATCTTTTACCTAATTTTTAATTAGATCTTTTACCTAATTTTTAATTGGGTTATTTGTCTTCTTGACTTGTAAGGGTTCTAGATCTATCTGGATACAAGTCCCTTATCAGATAAATATTTTCCCCTATTATATGGGTTGTCTTTCACTTTATTGACAGTGTTTTCTTCTTCTTTTTTTTTTTTAAAGATTTTATTTATTTATTTTTCAGAGGGAGAGAGATCACAAGTAGGCAGAGAGGCAGGCAGAGAGAGGAGGAAGCAGGCCCCCTGCTGAGCAGAGAGCCTGATGCAGGGCTTGATCCCAGGACCCTGAGATCATGATCCCAGCCAAAGGCAGAGGCTTTAACCTACTGAGCCACCCAGGCGCCCCTACAGTGTTTTCTGAAGCACAGAATTTAAAAATTTTGAAGTCTAGTTCATTTTTTTCCACCTTTTTTTTTCTGTGTGTCCTTTTGGTGTTCTATCTAAATACAATCACCTAGTTATGGACATTGGGGAGAGTTTGTGCTTTGGCAAATGCTGTGAAAGATGTAAGCCTGATGATTCACAGACCTGTACCCCTTGGGCAAAGAATAAAAATAAAATTAAAAAAAAAATAAATACAATCACCTAATCCAAGATGAATTTTTGTGGCTATCCTTTCTTCTAAGAATTATGGTTGTAAGGTTTTGAGTTAATAGTTTGAGAGAATTTTTTTTGTTAATTTCTTTTTTGAGATGTAATTGACATACAATATTCTATTCACTTTCAGCATACAACATAATGATTTCAAATTTGTCTATGTTGTGAAATGGTCACCAGAAATCTAATTAATATCCATCACCATATAGGCTATAAGTTTTTTTCTTGTAAGTACAGCTTTAACAGTGGATGCTTAGCAACTGTCCAATATACAATACAGTATCATTAACTATACTCAACATACTGTGTATTGCATCCCCATGGCTTATTTATTTCATAAGTGGAAGTTTGTGGCTGTTGACTATTTTTACCCATTTCACTCTCTTTACCCCTGCTTTTGGCAACCACCAACCTGTTCTTTGTATCTATGAGTTTACTGTTGTTTTAGGTTCCACAAGAATGTGAGATCATACAGGATTTCTCTTTGTCTGACTTATTTCACTTAATATTATACTAAGTCCTCAAAGTCCATCCATGTTGTCAATGGCAAGATTTTCTTCTTGTTTTTTTTTTAAATTTTTATTTCTTTTAAAGATTTATTTATTTATTTATTTATTTGATAGAGAGATAGAGAGCACAAGTAGGCAGAGTATCAGGCAGAGGGAGAGGAAGAAGCAGGCTCTCCACTGAGCAGGGAGCATGATGTGGAACTTGATCCCAGGACCCTGGGATCATGACCTGAGTCCAAGGCAGCAGCTTAACCAACTGAGCCACCCAGGCACCCTTCTTCTTGTTTTATGACTAAAGAACATTCCCATATGTGTGTGTGTGTGTGTGTGTGTGTGTGTGTGTGTGTGTGTGTGTGTGTGTGTATCACATCTTCTTTATCCACTCACCCCTTGATGGAGGTCAGGGTTGGTTCTAAATCTTGGCTATTGTGAATAATGCTGCAATAAAAGCAGTGGAGCTATCTCTTCAAGATACTGTTTTCATTTCCTTTGGATAAATAGCCAGACTGGAATTGCTGGATCATATAGTATTTTTGACTTTAATTTTTTGAGGAACCTCCATACATATATTCCATAGTGGCCGTACCAGTTATCATTTCTACCAGGGGTGCACAGGAGTTTCCTTTTGTCCTTGGTAAGGCTTGTTATTTTTTGTTTTCTTTTTGATGAAGGCCATCCTAACAGCTGGAGGTGCTATCTCATTGTGGTTTTGATATGCATTTCCCTGGTGATTAGTGATGTTAGACACCTTTTCTTTTTTAAAGATTTTATTTATTTATTTGACACACAGAGAGAGATCACAAGGAGGCAGAGAGGCAGGCAGAGAGAGAGGAGGAAGCAGGCTCCCCGCTGAGCAGGGAGCCCGATTTGGGCCTCGATCCCAGGACCCTGAGATCATGACCTGAGCCGAAGGCAGAGGCTTTAACTCACTGAGCCACCCAGGCGCCCGTTAGACACCTTTTCATGTTTGCTGGCCATCTGTTTATCTTCTAAGAAATGTCTATTCAGGTCCTTTGCCCATTTTCAATCAAGTTATTTGTTTTCTCGCTATTGAATTGTTTTGAGTTCTTATATAGTTTGGATATTAACCTTAATCAGATGTATGGTTTGCAAATATGATCTCCCATTCCACAGATTCTCCCTGCACTTTGTTGTTGATGGTTTCCTTTGCTGTACAGAACTTTTTTTTCTTTGATGTACACTTGCTTGCCTATTTTTGTTTTTGTTGCTTCGTGCTTTTGGGGTCGTATCCAAAAGATCATTGGCCAGACCAAAGTAAAGGAGTTTTTCTCTGTTTTCTTCTAATGGTTTTATTGTTCAAGTCTTACATTTAAGTCTTGATTCTTAATCCATTTTGAGTTGACTTATTAAAAAAGATTTCATTTATTCATTTGAAAGAGAGAGAAAGCATGCGTGTGGAGGAGCAGGCGGGTGGGAGACAGACTGTGAAGCGGACTCTGCGTTGAGCATGGAGTCTGATGTGGGGTTGGATCCCATGACCCTGAGATCTTTACCTGAGTTGAAATCAGGGGTCAGACACTCAACTGACTGAGCCACCCAGGTGCCCTTAAAGATGTTTCTTTTAAACAGGGTGGCTTTGTGGCCCTTGCATATTCCCTTATGATAAGATGTCTGAATATAATTTTTATGTGGAAGTGATTTTATATATATATTTTTTTATTCTTTGCCCAAGGGGTATAGGTCTATGAATCATCAGGCTTACATCTTTCACAGCATTCACCAAAGCACAAACCCTCCCCAATGTCCATAACCCATCCACCCTATCCCTACCCTCCCACCCCCCAGTAACCCTCAGTTTGTTTTGTGAGATTAGGAGTCTCTTATGGTTTGTGTGGAAGTGATTTTATAAATAAAGCATGCTGTGTCATTGTGGCAACACATCTTGATGTCTGAGTGATGGTGAAGTTAGGCCTACTCATTGTCAAGTTAGGGTTGTTTTCCCCTCTAGCAAGAGGGGAAATAGTAGGGAGATTCCTGGAAGAATGCCACAGGGGTCCCACCCAGGAGTGGGGGCTGGGGGGGGTTGCAGGGTGTCAGCTTCTACATTGTCTTCAGCTTGCCTTCTGCTCCCTCGTCATCATCATCATCATCCGAAGACTGCCACAGTGAGGATTTGTGCATTTAAAAAAATGTATTCTCAATATTCACTTAATATAATTGAAACTCCTCCATTAGCTTAGCTGGCCCTGCCACTCCCTTTCATCAGCATTGTTATATTTTTATAGGAACATGAGCATAATGTCTAAATTTGTTTTTAAAAGACACCAAGTCTTTGTTTCATGGTTTTCGAATGGAGAGAAAATGAAAGGAAAGGACCTTCCCTCACAGTTTCTCTTGGTGGTTGGGTGGAATGGGGTGGGTTATGTGGGAAGGCAAGGCATCAAAACTTCCTGCGAGGGTTTCCAACTGTCCACAACCCTCCTCAGACTGATGCCTTTGTTCTACCATCCTGACCCCCAACCCTGGGAGGGGCACCAGATTCTCTTGGGGGAGCTGAGAGGCCAGGAGGTGATTTGGGCAGTCATTTTAAGGTCAGAGGTGTCAACCACTCACACTCTTCCTCTGTTTGCCTAAGCCAGGAAGGACTGGCTGCTTCTTTAGGCTATAAAAATTTAGAGGGATACAAGGCCTCTTGGTTAGCTTTTATACTACAAAGCAGGGATGGGCAAACTTCTGTGAAGGACCAGATGGTAAATCCTTTTGGCTTTGTGAGCTTTGTAACCTCTGTCCCAGCAATTTGCCTCTGCCCTTATTAGAGTGTGAGAGTAGCCAGAGATAGTACCTAATGAATGAGGGAAGGAGATGGCTGTGTTCTAATAAAACTGAATTTATGGACACTGAAATTTGAATTTCGTATGCTTTTTATCTATGACAAAACATTCTTCTTTTATTATCTTTTTATTTTTTATTTTTTTAATGATTTTATTTATTTATTTGACACAGAGAGAGAGATCACAAGTAGGCAGAGAGGCAGGCAGAGAGAGAGGAGGAAGCAGGCTCTCTGCCGAGCAGGGAGCCTGATGCGGGCCTCGATCCCAGGACCCTGAGATCATGACCTGAACCCACTGAGCCACCCAGGCGCCCTTATTATCTTTTTAATCACTTAAACTTAAATTGATTCTTAGCTCACGGACCACATAAAAGTAGCTGGTGGCCCTTCAGGCTGGAACATGCTCACCCCTGATGTAAAAAAAAGAAGAAGAAAAGCCTGCTTTCTAGACTTAAGACAAGCTTTATGTCTTGTTTGGTTTTGCATTCTCTAGTGTATATGCCACTGATGGACAGTGGAAACTGTTTCTTTATACCTTATTTTACCTCTCAGGTCCTATGTGACATTTGGCAAAACCAGCTTAGCTAAGTAGTAGGGAAAAACTAAAGACAACCCCATGATATGCAGTTTGTGAGTCTGAAGATGTATAATCCTGATGTGTAGTCCCTGGGATGGTATGGTAACCTTGATGGACTTAGGTTACAGGACATTGGTCTCCCAGAAACACTTCATCAGAGGCCATAAGTAGATCATTATGAAATGCAGTTGACTTAACCCTGGCCAAGAACAAAGAGGTAGGAAAGAAAAATTGTCAGAGAATATAGTGGTACCATGGAAGGTCAGGGAAGCTCAGAGCCAGTTAACAATACAAGGCACCCCCTCTTGGTAGGGAGAATATATGTTAGCGGTCATGTTCATAGTTTTACCTTTTCCCTTGAAACACTAACATGCCCTCCTACCACTAAGAAGAATCCAAGAGTTGGTATCCATGCATGAGAATTAACCCAAATAAGATGGTAGATGCCCCATTTTATAGTTCTAAGTGGAAGGCCATCTTCACTTTGGCACTTATATTAATAATTATGCACAATAGTCTGCCTATTCTCATTCCCAGTTTAAACTTCTAGAAAGCAAAACCGACGTTCTAATCTTAATATCTATATTTAATCTTGTATTTTCTCAACCAATCCAGTTATTTGACCAAACTAAAACAAAGTTGGTATAGAAATTTAGTGATCATGGCTTAACCTAGTGTACCTTTGCAATACTCCTTTTCTCTTACTACTAATTGGACCTAGTAATCATATTCTTTCAAACATTATCCTCTTTGCATGAGAATGTAAGGTCCATAAGAATGAAGGTTTGGTCTGTTTTGTTCATTACTGTATTAGTTAGAGCCAAGAAGAGCCCACAATAAATGCTCAATATATATTTGTTAAATGAATACATGAAAAATATTACCTATTGCTGAGAAAGAGGGAAGCATGTGCAGATTCTCCCTGGTCACAAGGGGCTATGTTTTAGAAGAACTAGAATAGAAATAAAACTTGAAATTTGTGATGAAAAGGGGTCCTCAGGATGAAGCCGACTGTTGCTGGTAAAGGATTGGAAAGATCTGGCGGCTTGAAGAGGTATCATACTCAATCAGCCAAGAGACCACTGAAGCTATAATATTTTTGGTTGAAGCATTCAAGGTTGCTAGCAGTCAAGACGTTGGGTGATGAAGTGTAAGATCTGGCAGTTAAATCCCAGAATAATTTGAGACTTCTGATAATTTAGAAGATGAATTGGAAAATCTGAAAAAAGAATTATGTGCTTTCTTAAGGAGGCAGGCGTAGAACCACTGGAAGGTTAACCTCTAGTNAGAGAGGCAGGCAGAGAGAGAGGGGGGAAGCAGGCTCCCCGCTGAGCAGGGAGCCCGATGCGGGCCTCGATCCCAGGACCCTGAGATCATGACCTGAGCCGAAAGCAGAGGCATTAACCCACTGAGCCACCCAGGCGCCCGGGATTGATTAACTTTTAAGGGTAAACTGTTCATAGTCTTAAAGCCATCTTTATGCACCCCAGTATTCATAGCAGTGTCCATAATAGCTAAACTGTGGAAGGAGCCAAGATGCCCTTCAACAGATGAATAGATAAAGAAGACGTGGCTCATATATACAGTGGAATATTACTCAGCCACGAGAAAGGATGAATACCTACCCTTTACTTTGACATGGATGGAACTGGAGGGTATTATGCTAAGGGCAGTAAGTCAATCAGAGAAACACAATTATCATTTGGTTTCACTCATATGTGGCACATAGGGAATACTGCAGAGGACAATAGGGGTAGGGAGGGAAAACTGAATGGGAAGAAATCAGAGAGGGAGACAAACCATGTAAGACTCTTGACTCCAGGAAATAAACTGTGTGTTGTGGAAAGGGAGGTGGGTGGGGGATGGGGTAACTGGGTGATGGACTTAAATCTGGCACATGATATGATGAGCACTGGGTGTTAGACTGAACTAATGAATCATTGAACATTATATCAAAAACCAATGATGTACTATACCTTGGTTAGTTGAATTTAAATTAAAAAAAGGATATCTTTTGCTGCTGGCAGTTTCCATCTACTGGAGAATCTAGTACCACAGTGATTAATGTGAGCTCACATAAAATGACTGGCCTGTCCACTCTCCCTTTTTGGCTCATGTATGGTAGGTAGACTAGATATTCTCCCTTTACTCAGAGGGTGATTCAGGTATTAAGTCCCCTATCATTCTAGGCAGTGAGATTCAGAAATGCAAGACTCTGGTTGGTGACTTCCAAGAACAGATAGGTCAGTGTAACAACATTCTAACCAGAATGTTATGAACCACAGTGAGTAGGATATGGGGTAAGGAGGATCTGATTTATAATTTTATTTATTTATTTATTAAAGATTTATTTATTTATTTGACAGAGAGAGAGAGAGATCACAAGTAGGCAGAGAGGCAGGCAGAGAGAGAGGGGGAAGCAGGCTCCCTGCTGAGCAGAGAGCCCGATACAGGGCTCGATCCCAGGACCCTGAGATCATGACCTAAGCTGAAGGCAGAGGCTTTAACCCACTGAGCCACCCAGGCGCCCCTGATTTATAATTTTAAAAGTTCATTCTAGTGGGTAGAAGGAGATTGGGTTTTGGACTGGAGTGGATTCAGGAAGAACACTTACAAGGATGTTCAAATAGACCAGGACCAGCTGTTGGCAGTTTGGACTTGAGTTTCTGTCCTGTTCTGAAGAGATGGAAAGAACCAGTGGAATTTTAGAAACACTTTGGGCACACAGGCATGTGTGGCTGGGGACGGAAAAGTGATAATTCTAAAGGAATCCGAATAGATGGTACTACAGTTAACTGAGATGAAGAAACCTGGAGAGAGGCAACTTTGAGATTTTAGAAAACGCATGCAATTCCTTTTAGACCTAATAGTTTAAAGGTACCTGTTCTACATCCAGTTAATATGTTATATAGATAGTTGGAAGAGTTCAAGGGAGATGATGGTAGTAGTGGTAAGATCTCAGAGAACTTAGCATCTGGAAGATACTAAAATGAATTCATATGTGGCAGGAAAGAATTAAAGGTTCTTGCCAAATTTTCTGACGGCTAATTTTGTCCGCTATGAACATGTACATAAAATGACTTCAGGGGTGCCTGGGTGGCTCAGTTGGTTAAGTGTCTGCCTTCAGCTCAGGTCATGATCTCATGATCTCAGGGTCTTGGGATGGAGCCCCAGGTAGGGCTCACTGCTGAAGGGGAGGAATTTGCTTCTCCCTCTGCCTCTGCCTCTCTCCCTGGCTTGCACTCTCTCTCTCTCTCAAATAAATAAATAAAATATTTTTAAAAAGTGACTTCATGTTGAGTCCCAATTGTGGTTAAAATCAAGAAGTGATAAAGTCACTGGCTCTTTACTAAAATTTTATCGTTGAGTCAATGTCAGTGCTTGTTAAAAATCAAATTCCTTGGCCAAATTCTCAGAATTCCAATTTTTTATTTTCCTTCTTTATTTTGTAAAGATTTTATTTATTTGAGAGAGAGAGGGAAAGCACAAATAAGAGAAGGAAAGGAGCAGAGGGAGAGGGGAAAAGCAAATTCTGAGCTGAGCACAGAGTCCAATGTGGGGCTCAATTCCATGAGTCTGAGATCATGAACTGAGTTGAAATCAGGAGTTGGACCTTAACCAAGTGAGCCACCCAAGTGCCCCTAGAGTTCCAATTCTTTGAATGTGGAGTGGGTCCCAGATGTCTACATTCTTATGTCCCCCAGATCTTCCCTAAATAAAATGTCTTAAGAAAAAAACAACACGCTGGGATATAGGACCTGTGTCTATCAGAATTTTGAGTAGGTCTCTCCAGCTTCAAGAGATCATTTACCTTTTCTCTAGAAATAGCAGTAAGAATCTTCATCCTGAAGTCCTTATGTGTGTATTTCAAATAACTGGATTCTGGAGGTGGACTAGACTCTGTATCTTGAAAATGTATTGGGATATAACTCTCTTGGCCTCAGGGTTAAAATTTCTGCTACAAATAATTCCAATTACTGGCATCTTGATTTACCAAACTGAAAAAAATAAAAGTCCCTCTGAAATAGCTGAGAAACCAGAGACAAGCATTTAATATATATACATATACTGTGAATGTGTCTTTTTAAGGTTTCAGTCCAGGCATCCTTCTCCACAGCTAAAGCCAAGATAACCCTTCCATCTTGGTCTATTGGAAACCTATATCTAATTGACCAACCACAATTTCCTTCTATTGTGATAAGCTATCCTTAAAGGGGGAGAGGATATTGCAGGGCAAAGGAAGCTACCTGTGGTGAAGCCAGGTGGGAAACAAGGCGTTCTGATCTCAGTGATCCACAGCAGATCATTTAGTGTATAGACCCTTAGTTATTAGCAATGTAGCAGCAGATTGAAACATTCAGATTTGAAAGCCAAAGAAGCAGCTTCATTATTGATCATCAGTTATCCACCATCTTTCCTATTACCCTGTAAATACGTGGCTGTTCTCTAGAGCAAGTCCAAATCAGAGAAAAAAGGAGGTGCAGGCCTCCTACTGCCAGAAAAACCTTCATCTGGCCAGAGCCCAAAGCAACATCCATCCAGAGAATAGGAAGTTGAGAGAGGACCAACTGCCTTGTGTGAGTATAACTGAAGCCTTTCAGGTGTCTGCAATAATCCATCATTTGGGTCAGCTTCAAGAGAGCCTTTATTCATTACAAACAAAACCTCCTAAGATTTAGTGTTTTATTATTACAGGTATTAAAGATTCATAGGGTGAGTAGAGTAACATGTATCCGTTCGATGTTAATATTGAGCAAAAACTTATGTCGCTGTGTATTGCAGGTCTCCAGTGAGACAGAACAAAATAGTACGTGTATATGTAGGTACGTATGTATGAAAAGAAATCGTCTCCTGTGATTATGGAGTCTAATAAGTATCAAGATGAATATGTAGTTGGCAAGCTGGAGACTCAAGAGTACTAAAAGTGTGGTGGTTCTAGTCCAAAAGCTTGAGACCTAGAAGAGCCAGATTAGGCTTGAGTCTGAAGGCAGGAAACAAACAATATCCCAGTTTAAAGGCAGTAGGGGCAAGAGGCATTTCCTCTTACTCAGCCTTTGTTGTATGTGGGCTTCAGCTGACTTGGATGAGGTTTACCCACACTAGGCAGGGTGATCTGCTTTACTCAGTCTACAGTCAAATACTAATCTCATCCAGAAACACCCTCACAGACATACCCGAATAGGTTAAACCAAATAACCTCATATTCTGTGGCTGGAAATAACCACCATGAGCTTCATGGTACCTTCTCTGAAGTACCAATGTTATGATATGACTCTGAAGGACCTTCAGAGAAAACGTGCCTTTTCTCCAGACCCTGTATGGTCTGCATAAGGTACTGGAGACAGGTTATGCAAACAGAATAAAAAGGTCCTAAATGTTCTTCCTAAAGTCTTTGGATGAGCAGCCATCAGGTGGAGATGGGGATGGTCTCTGGGTGAGGTTGTTGTGGGGGCTAGAATACAGTTTGAATCTTGTCAGAGTCCAGCTCCAGAGGCGATGGGTACAGGAAGGAAAGTATGGTGTCGGCAAAAGAGGAGCCTCACACACAGGTGTGGGTTGTAGGCATCTCATCCTGATTGTCATGGAGGGACTTTATTTATATGTTTTACATTTCCTTATTAGATAATATTATAGTCCCCTTTCAATTTCTCCAAATATCATTAACCAAAGTCTTATTGATTTCCTGCAAAGCATAACAATTTACTGCATGAGCAAGAAGTGACAGACGAGGTTTGACCTATAACATTAAGTGAACAATACAAAGTAAGCTAATGTATGTCATTATGTAGTATGCAGTAATCGCAACCTATTCTCTTAAAATACTTATTCCATAAGTCTCTATTCTTACGTTTCCTGTCCTGACTCCATAGGCAGTATGGGGTGGGGCATTCCCTTAATTCTTTCCCATAAGGACACATCATGAACTCCGTGGCGCTCATGTTCTTTGCATTGCAAATAGGTGGACATTGAGTAATATTAGGTTTAATTATATTTGCTGAATTTTTGGAAGCAGTTTCATTGTGCTTATCAGCATGAGCATAAGCAAGATTTGTAGTCACTCCATTGTGAAGCCCATAGACAATTCCCATAATTACTAAGAAAACCAAAAACACAAAGAAAGGAAGTAGTATGAGCCATCTATGGAGTCTTCTGACTTTCAGGATCATCCCCCATACGTGGACTTTGTCACACAGCATGAGTAGCCTGGTCCGCGCCAGAGTCTGTTGCACCAGGATGGCTCTAGGGAAGCTCTGGAATTTTGAAGACAGAATTGAACTAAGGAGCAGTTAAGAAAACCTTCATAACAGTATTGTGAGGGGAGGAGATATAATCAGATAAGAGACAATTTTTGATAACATGTCACAATGTGATTTCATGTGAAGTCATAAAAGAACAGCTAGGGTTCTGCTGTGGAAGAGCAGATGGACCATGGATGACTTGATGGGAGGAAATGACAGGTAAGAGGAAAACCAGTTAACTTTGGAAACCATGAAAGTATATTTTTGAGAGAGAAGGTAATGATGGGAATTCATCAGTTGTTCAATAATATTAATTGGATCCGAGTAGAAGACTATAGCTTAGGGCTAATTGGAACCATCCATTCTTAACATTTGGGGAAAACCCTAAGCAACCCAGAAGCCCCACTGTGGCTGGTGTGCAGGGAGGCAAGAGCGCCTGTGTCCCGGGGTCCAAACCAGGCCAGGTCCAGTCACTTTCAGTTGACAAAATCTAAAGGCAGAGAGATGAGTGGTGGTGAATCAAGAGAGGGATTTATTTCAGTGAGGCCAATAGCGGGGAGACATGGACTAATGTCTCAAAGACTGTCTCCAAAGTGCAAAAAATACTTTCAGGTTTATATAAGGAAAATGCGGGGCAAAGGTGGATAGTTGTGCAGGTAGTGAAGGTCAAATGGATTGCTGTCTTGGCATCCATCCTGGGCAGGTTCTTGCTGGCTCAGGGCAGTCCTTGTTGCTGAGGGGATAGTTTTGGTTCCCATCAGGGGATGCTTTGCCCTCAGGGTCTTCTGCCTGAGCCAAGAGACAAGCCAGAATGAAGAACTCAACTTGAAAGTTTGAGGTCAAAATGGAGGCAGTGACGCACCACCCTGTCAAACTATTAGCCAAAGTATACTCTTAAACCTGAATCTTGCCCAGAACATGTTCAAATCCAGGAAACAAGTAGAAGGAAGCTCCACAAAGACCTTCCTCATGGTAGATCACAGGTTAAGAACCAGCCCCTCAAGCAACTGGAAGTTGGGAGAAGCTGAGAAGCCTGAAGTCATTTCATGCATCAGGCCACAGTGGATGTATAGGATTACTTGACTAATCTGGAAAACAAAGAGAAAGCTCTCCACACACTTGTCAGTCCACATTCCTGAGGTCTGAAGTACAGGATAGTTTCATGTCAAATCAAGTGGAAGCATTTTGAGTCATCTTTAGACTATCATGAGGATTTTTGAAGTGCCTAGGCAGGTGTTGTCCGTAGGCTAGCCTTCATTACTACTATGTAGTGGTTCCCAAAGTGTGGGCCCCAGAATAGAAGAATCAGCATCATCTGGGAACTTGTTACAAATACAAATTCTTGCTCCCACACCTGGGAGTGGGGGCCCAACAATCTGTGTTTAATCAGGCTCCCCAGGTCATTGTGATGTATAATGAACTTTACTTAGTCAGTGGCTATCCATGTGGGATGATTGTAGGAATCTTGACCATTCTGACTGAGCTGCTGAGGGACTAATTAATTACTTTTTTGTTTCAAGTTTTTATTTAAATTCTAGCTAGTTAACACATACGGTAATATTGGTTTCAGGTGTAGGATTTTGTGATTCATCACGTGCATACAATACCTAGTGCTCATCACAAGTACCCTCCTTTATACCCATCACCTAATTAGCCCATTCCTCACCACCCTCTCTTTCAGCAATCCTCAGTTTTGTTCTCTACCGTCGAGAGCGTCTTATGGTTTCCTTCCCTTATTTTCTTTTCCCCCTCCCCCAATGTTCATCTGTTTTGTTTCTTAAATTCCCCATATGAGTGAGTATGAGTGAAATATTTATCTTTCTCTGACTTATTTCTCTTAGCATAATACACTCGAGCTCCATCCACAATCATTTCTATCCACCTGGGAAAGCCAGGAGGACTAGCTTCATCTATTTCTACTTTTAAAGAAAATCATATGCATTCGTTATACATTTTGAAGAGATTTCAAGGGTTGAGTTAATCACACATTGTTATCATTGGCCAATGCAAGACTTCTCTCTTGATTTCATTGATTTAAATTATCCTTCCTCCGTCATAGCTAACTGTTCTAATGTATTTGATGAATATCTTTTGAGTCCAATGTGAAATGTGTGCTGTTGTTTTGTGTGCATGAATCCTCAATTAATTTAAGTGGCATTATTTTAGGAAGGCTTTACTGTGTGGGCTCCACAACAGTGTGGGCTCCCCAAACTTCAGGCTCACTGCACTTGACATGGTACCCACAGCACTCTGTGCTATCCCGGAAGTTTGTGGAGGTGATGACCAAATACAACGAGGCTCAGGTGGACTTCCTTGAACTCAGTAAAGGGCGAATCCAGGGGCAGCTCAAAATCAGTATGTGTTTGAAGTTTGCTGAGCGCCCCTTTGTTTTTCCCTGCCACAGGGCTGTGTGTCCCAAGTTGGGAGAACTGGGAGAGTGAGCAGCAGCCCCCCTGCTTGGGCCTCTGCCTCATTTGCACCCAAGTCCAAGAGAGGCCTTAGATCACCAGCACACCTAGTGCCAGTTGTGGGCTGCAAGATGGCACGATGCTCGTTGGGCTCAGGTTGCTTGGTTCCTGTGGGCGCCAGCATTTCCTCACATGGGAAGGCACTTGCTGACAGTTGTCCTCCTGGGGACTTATGACATTTTTTGTGTCTTTGACAGCAAAGAACATTTTAAGATTATAGTATGGGACTGGGTGCTTTGAGGAAGAGACTGATTTTGACAGGCATGACATTTAGGGACTCGGCATTGCAGGGTGCCAAGGGCTCTAAGTGGAGGAAGTGTGTGAAGCAGGAAGTGGTCAGAGAAAAGCAAATGTGCTTTTTTTTTTTTTTGAGAATTCAAAATTTTATTTCCCCCCAGAACAGAATATTTTCCATCTTAAGTTTGGACATACTTTTTATTTTTTATTTTTATTTTTTTAACGTCTTAATTTAATTTAATTTTATTTTTTCAGTGTTCCAAGATTCATTGTTTATGCACCACACCCAGGGCTCCATGCAATATGTACCCTCCTTAATACCCACCACCAGGCTCACCCATCCCCCCACCTCCCTCCCCTGCATAACCCTCAGTTTGTTTCTCAGAATCCACAGTCTCTCATCTTTCGTCTCCCCCTCTGATTTACCCCAATTCACTTTAACTTTCCTTCTCCTAATGTCCTCCATTTTATTCCTTATGTTCCACAAGTAAGTGAAACCATATGGTAATTGACTTTCTCTGAAAAGCAAGTGTGTTTAGGAGGGCAGCCACAGTGCAGCCTGGGAAGAGGGAGCCCTTGGGAAGGGCAGTGTGGGGTTAGGAGGAGGGCGGGCTCTCTCAGGAACTGGTTACTGGTTACTCTGATGCGGAGTGAAGGGGCCAGTCAGCTTTCTGAGCCAGGAAGGGATGTGGTCAGATATGTGCTTCAGGAAGGGAACCATCTGTAATGCTAAGGGTGATTGGATTAGGGGAGAAATCAAAAGCAAGATGCATTGGGAGTTCTTGGCCGTGTGTTATAAAGACCACAGTCTTTAGAGCAAAGCTATTGTCTTCCTGGTTTTCAGGGAACTTTTGAATTAGTGTGCTGTGGTCTTATATTTGAGGCTGTACTTCTTTTGTTATAAAGGCAGCAAAAGACCACAGATGAGGAAGTGGAGGAGGAGTTGGAGAGGGGGAAACTTGCCATCTTCATTTCTGGGGTGAGTTCTGGGGAGTGGGATGCAGGTGCCTCTAGTGGAGAGGGGAGGCTGCCATGAGGGTCAGAGGGCAAGTAATTGGCTTCAGGCCACTGAGTAAGCATAGGAATGGGATTCATATTCAGTTTCCTTCTTGTGCTTTCCCCCACGCCAGCCTATTGCCCCCTTTTCCGGTGCCCCTGTTGCTTGCGGACTTCTATGCTTCCCAGCCCTTTGTGACAGTCAGCTCTGGTGGCTTGGGCTTTTTAGACTGTTCTTTTCTGACTACTTCTCCTGGGCACTTAAACTTTTGTTCTTCAGTTCTTTGATTTTCTTTCAACTTTACCTATTGCTTGTGCAGGAATTCAAGGAGTTGGGAAGTTATTTTACCTGATGAATGCAGGCTGGCTCACAATAGGACCACAATCCCACTTTCTGGTCCCCCATCACTGGACAGGGTCTGATGGGTGGGTGTGTGCTTTAGGGGAGAGACAGAAGTTTGAAATTAGGGCTATTTGAAAACATATACTTCTTTTTGAAAAGGAGAAGTTGGTCACTTGATACTTTGGTCTATTGCTGCTTGGAGACCCTGTGATGGTTGCTTTTTTCATCTGTCCGTGCACACAAGACTGAAGTGTGATCTAAGAGCCGACAGAAGCTCTGTATTTCCATCTGCAGGCCTTGCTAGCCAGAAAGTCATTGAAGAACTATAAAATATCCTAATAGAATGAATGTCTTTATGTAGAGGTGTCGGCTTCTTATTTGGGTCAGTAAGAGGCTTTCGACATCGAGGTAAAAGGGGTTGGGTTTTGGATGAATTGTTTTTTGGTTGTAATAACGATTTGCTTCTCTTATCCTCTCCAGAAAGTGATGATTATCACTGTGGTAGTAGTGGTGTTGCTGGGCCTTTTAGTGTTGATTATTAGACTTCCTGTTGGGCTGAAGTAATGTGGCCCGAGTTGCTGCTGCACTGAAATGTAAGTAAATGGAAGGTTCCCGGGGGCTCTGGATTGGCTCCCTCTTGAGAAATTGCCCTGGGATTTCACAAGGCAGTGCTCCCCTCTTGTGATCATTCTAGGACACACTGAGCTCTCTCAGACTTTCCATCACCTGTGCCTTCTTTCACAGGGCTTCTGGCCCGGGGAAAATTCTCTGGGCTGGGCTCCCATTGGTTACTCTTCCATGGACTCTATCCCAGCTCTTTGTCTCATACTGTGTGTTATCACCTGTTCTGGCACGTCCGAGCACCACACTTTCAATCCCTTTTCTAGGGAACCATGCTCCTAATTGGGTATCGTCTATGTCCTGGGTCTCGGGTTCATCTTCTGATTTCTTGGTGACTTTCATGGATGTCGTGCTTTGCTTTCCATACCATTTTTAGTGGAAAGAAAGCTTTGCGCTGGGGTTTGGGGTGGTGGGGTTTTATTTGTGGCCGACCGGTTGGATCTTCAATGACATAGCTGTTACCATTTCTGAGTGTGGTTGTGCCATCCCATGTATTGATCATCTTATACCCATGTCCTTGAATCTGCACAACACCCTCCTGAGATAGGTACTGTTGTTCTCCATAGTTTACAGACAAAGATACTCAGGCTTAGAGAAATGTTAAGTCACAGGGCCAAGTTTGAACACACAGCTGATGGTGGGCCTAGGAGAGTTCTTTCTTACATCTTAGCTTCTCTTTGTAAAAGCATGTAGCCATTTATCATTGTCTATAAAGTCTAGAGAACCTTGGAGGAGAGTGAGTTTAAAATTTAGGCTATCGGAGCTACCCTACGACCCAGCAATCGCACTACTGGGTATTTATCCTAAAGACACAAAGGTAGTGATCCTCAGGGGCACGTGCACCTGAATGTTTATAGCAGCAATGTCCACAATAGCCAAACTATGGAAAGAACCTAGATGTCCATCAACAGATGAATGGATAAAGAAGATGTGGTATATATATACAATGGAATATTATGCAGCTATCAAAAGAAACGAAATCTTGCCATTCGCAACGACATGGATGGAACTGGAGGGTATTATGCTGAGCGAAATAAGTCAATCAGAGAAAGACAATTATCATATGATCTCTCTGATATGAGGAACTTGAGGGGCAGGGTGGGGGGTTGTGGGGGGTAGGGAGGGAAAAATAATGAAACAAGATGGGATGGGGAAGGAGACAAACCATAAGAGACTTCTAATCTCATAAAACAAACTGAGGGTTACTGGGGGGTGGGAGGGTAGGGATAGGGTGGATGGGTTATGGACATTGGGGAGGGTTTGTGCTTTGGTGAATGCTGTGAAAGATGTAAGCCTGATGATTCACAGACCTGTACCCCTTGGGCAAATAATAAAAATAAAATTAAAAAAAAAAAAAAAAGAAAATTTAGGCTATCGGTTTCTTTAAAATCTGGTGAAAAGAATAGAGCCGACCACGGAATCAGGGCTTCATGTGTGTAGCAGCTATGACGGCAATGACCTTATTATTGGCACTGGCAACACTTTCGTGACTTCTTAAATATTATTTTCCTGAATAAAATATAGGTAATTTGGTAATAATACCAAAACCTATAAAACACAGAAAATGTGGACAGAATTAATTTTTAATATTATTGATGATAACCTTGTGGCATATTTACCCACTCAGACGTGGGTTCACAAACTTCAGACTCTATTATTGGTGGTTTTATTTTTTTTTATTTTTTATTTTTTTTTAAAGGTTTTATTTATTCATTTGACACAGAGAGAGAGATTACAAGTAGGCAGAGAGGCAGGCAGAGAAAGAGGAGAGAGGAGGAAGCAGGCTCCCTGCTGAGCAGAGAGCCCGATGTGGGCCTCGATCCCAGGACCCTGGGATCATGACCTGAGCCGAAGGCAGCGGCTTTAACCCAGTTAGCCACCCAGGCGCCCTATTATTGGTGGTTTTAGACCCAGTTCATAAACCCTATGCATCATTCCACATCACTAAAATCTCTTCATAAATCTAATTTTCAACACAAGATTTTGAATATACTCTCAATTATTCAATACTTTCTCAACGTTGGAGGCTTGATATTACTGTTACTATAACTAACAGTGTGACTAACCTATATTTTTCTCATTGCTATTTTTTCTTATGAATTCAAAGAAGTCAGGTCGCTGAGGTAATAGATACAAATGTCTTCAATACTTGACGCATACTTCAATGTTAGTACTCCGACCCGATCCTCCTATTTAGTTTTGCTTCCATGTGGCTCTTCTTCCTCCTTCTTCCTCCCATGTGATTAGACGATCTCGAAGTTAGATAACTATAGCACTAAACATCAACTTCTTCTTGAGGATGTAAATGAAAACCTTTCTAAAATGAGGCTAATTAATATATTGTTTTTGTTGACTCACCTGTTCTCCAAGAGGCTGCATCCCTGAGTGGTGTTGGGTTGCTTAATATAGTTGGGACTCTGCTCCTTTTAGGTCTGGACCCTCCCTCCCATGTGGCCCGAGGACGAGAGGTCTCAGAACACGAGGGAGGGAAGACAGCCTACCTTTGACTCCCTAGTTGTGTGCCAAGTATGGTTCTAAGGTAGTAAGATTGTCCCCATTTTCAGATGGGAAACTCTGAAGCTCAGTGAAGTCATGAAACTTGCCCGAGCTTACCCAGCGCTCCACCATGGAGCAGCCATGATGACCCCTGAACTTTTCTTCTTGTCACTGTGTTAAGAGAAGCGGGGAGTGGGGGAGTAATGGAGTAGATTGAAGTTCTGGAACTTGTATTTGAAAAGTGCTGTTGAGGGCCCTGTAGGGAAAACAGGTGTTTTCATGCAGTAAATGTGCCTCCTCTTGGATATTCCTTTCATGGGAATGTGGCAGCCCGTGTGAAGGACTATAAAAGACCCAGGGATTTATTTTTTCCTCTCATAATATGGCTTTTTGTTTCTTTCACAATAGGATCTTTATTTCTGGATCCCATCTTGTCTTGGGTTTGTGTATAGGATTTCTCTGGTTTAGTGTTGACTTCTTCACTGCACTCTTTTTGCAGTGATGTCTGATCTTCCCTCTCCACCTTCTAGGTCATGATCAAGTGTTATGTTATTCTCTACCATCATCCTGTGGGCTGATGAGCTCCTCCTTCCCCTGCCTGTCTTAGAACCCGATTTCACTCCAGCCTCGTGTGGCCACCCTTGTCTTCAGGTGGGAATGGAATTTGAATGGCTTTCCTGAGACAGATGGGACCTATTCCTTTGTTTCCCTATAACCGTCCTTGGACCTGACCCAGCAAACAACTTAGCCCCGGAGGAAGCTAATCTGCCTGATGTAACCCTGAGTTCTCCTCAGAACCTTCTCCTGTCCCACCAGCTCTGAAGTACCTTCTCTCCCGGACAGTATGAACCAACCCAGCTTCTCTTTGTTCTCTCCGAATGTGTCAAATTAAGCCTTGCACCTTGGAAAGCCGATTGCAAACCTTCCCAAGGCACTGTATTTTCTACCTCATGGAGTATTCTTCTCTCAGAAATTGCAGAGTATTTTTTAAGGGGGTATCTTTAACAACACAAAGGGATTCTTCCAAGTGTGGCAACAATAAGGCGTGGCTTGAGCCTTCTACTTGGCAGGGTCTCGGTCCTCACAGTTTGTTGTCCCTACGTCCTGAAAATATGTGGAACTGGCAGGTGTCATTTT
This sequence comes from Ailurus styani, assembly GCA_002007465.1. NCBI lineage: Eukaryota > Metazoa > Chordata > Mammalia > Carnivora > Ailuridae > Ailurus > Ailurus styani. Next base: position 120,182 of record LNAC01000293.1, on the reverse strand, counting down.
GGTCTTAGCAGCTGACTTGTTTGAAGTTCAATCTTAAATTAAGGTCTTGGTATGTTCAACTTGGTGGCCAACTTCAATCTTTATGTTGTATTCTCCCATGTTTACTCAAGGAGGCACCAGGATGATAACGGTTGTTGGAGGTTACCATTTGTAAAGACTGAGGTTATGAGATATTTGTTTCCTTCTCTGAGTCTTGGAAACTGGCTGTTCTTTGGAGCGATGCTTTGTGAAGTCATTGCCTTGAGGCCAAAAATAACCAGGTACTTAAAATTGGGCCAGGGACAAGTGCTTGAATCTCAGGCTCTGGAAATGTTCAGACTTTTGCAAGTATTCAATCACTCATTTCATATATTCCAGGTGTATTTTTTTTTAAAAGATTCTATTTATTTGAGAGTGAGTGAGCAAGGCAGACAGAGAGCATGAGTGGGGAGAGGGAGAAGCAGACTCCCTGCTGAGCAGGGAGAACGATGTGAGGCTTAATCCCAGGACCCTGGAATCATGACCTGAGCTGAAGGGAGATGCTGACCGACTGAGCCACCTAGGGGCCCCAGTTCCAGATATGTTTTTGTAATCATGTGTGTGAGATGTGTGTACATAATTGCCTGTGTCTCTCAGGAAGTAGGAAACTAGAAATGGAGAATATTATAACTTAAAAAAAAAGTGACCTTGAGCTGGGCTAAAAATTAGCCAGTAAATCAGTGGTAATTTATTACAGCACCAATAAGAACCTTTTTTTTTCTTTCCCCTAATGCAGGATTTGGGTCCCAGTATGGCACTGACCTTGGGTTCCAGATCCTGCTAGTGACCATTCTGAGATGAGCCAGGCTCCCTTAGTATGCCTGCTCTTTATTTTTTATTTTTTTTAATGGTTCATCATTGTTTTATTTGGTTTTCTTAGCACAATCTTAAAATGTTTCTTTAATTCGTTTCTATTTTAGAATCAACCACATTATTTGTATAGCCCAGAATGAAAAACAATAAATATCTTGATGAAGATTAATATTCTTGATAATGATTAATATTCAAAGAGTTTACATCACTTTTCTTTTCTATTATATTATGTTAGTTACCATCCAGTACATTAGTTTTTGATGTAGTGTTCCATGATTCATTATTTGCATATAATACCCAAAGCCTGCTCTTTAAACACGTACTTCCTTATAAATTGCCATTTACAGCCATGGTTGCTGGAAGACCAGTTATGATACAATTGTCTCATCTAGCAAATAACTTCCAGAACAGGAATCACACAGGCCATACATTTTTAAATTCATATATTTTGATAATCCTTGGCTAACTATTGACTGACCTTTTTTTTTTTCTTTTAAGAGATAGTGGGGGTGTTGAGGGGGAGACGGGAGAGGCAGAGGGGGAGAGAGAGAGCGAGAGAGAACCTTAAGCAGGCTCCACACTCAGCACAGAACCCATCTGGGGCTTGATATCAGGACCCTGATCATGACCTGAATGCAAATCAAGAGTCAGATACTCAACTAACTTAGCCACTCAGGCATCCCTTGACTGAAACTTATCACTCTATTTTCCTGTTTTCTCCTGTGCCTCATTTTCGGGTATCAGTGCACCCAGACTCTCAGTGGACATCTGAGAGGATTATTCGGGTTGATTATTCTCTGCTGTGGCAGCAGAAGCACGTTTCTCCCCTCAGACTCAGTCTCGGTTCCGTCATAGTGTTAAGCCTGAGAGATTCTCATAAGGCAGGTGTGGCCAGAGCCAGGATTCCTTGGGCAATGTCAGTAGAATGTGAAGGGAATGTTCCTCCATTTCTCCCCTTGTCTGTCTCTGAGTTTAAATGCATTCCTATCAGATAACAATGTTAACTGTTTTCTACAATGAGACCAGTGGTTGGGAGAAACGGGGCTCTCTCTGTTAAGAATGGAGGTTCGCAGTGCTCCAGGGAAGTGTTAGAAACACAGTGGCATAAAGCGAGACTTTATGTTTGATCCAACGAGAGGAATTAAATGAGAATTGCAAAGGAAATGATTTTTTCACGCTGTGATTGCACGTTCTTTGATTCTGTGTCAGTGTGCCAATTAGAATATCCTTATACCACATTTGGGGGAATAGGTCTAATACAAATTGTGTGCTTTATTGGTATTGAGTGGTTATTATTGAAAGTGAGTTGGAATCATTGAGCGAGAGTCTGCTATCTCAAAGGGACCTATTCCAACTTTGTTATTTTGAGATTCAATTTCACTGGTCCATTGGAGGGTCAATACTTCCTGTTATTTTTTGCTTGGTTTTCTTATTTTTCCTGATGGACAAAACCAGCCATATGTACTGTTTTTTCCAGGATATTACCTGTTTTTGATCTGTCTTTTTCAGTGTAATTCTTAAGAGAGTTTGTTTTCACTCTTTACAGTGTTGTGGTTGGATGATAAGTTGTATGGTCACGTTGTGTATCATAGACAAGAATAGCAATTATACAACATTTTGCGTATTTATCACCCTAAGCCACTATCCCTCAATTTCACATAGCTTGTAGAGTCTACAGGCAGATCTGACAGTTTTGGCACCATGTGAACAGTACCATGGAGGTCTCCTGTTTCTAAATGAGCTTTCAAGATGAGGCACAGACTAAAGGGGATAGAATCCATTGCTGTCTAGTTATGAAGGCATCTGTCATATCCAGTTAATGAAGAATAGGGAAGAGTTGACCCTGAGGGTTGAGGACCAGTACCAGAAAGCAATGGTCAAACCCTAATTATAAAGTAGGGTTGCTGGTGGATGGGAGGAAGCTAAGAGTATCATGATGGAAACACAGGAGGAAAGAGGGAGACATTGATGGAATAATCCTGCCTGAAGATATCTTCCTTTTGAGGTCTGCTTTATTTAAAGATTTTATTTGTTTATTTATTTGAAAGAGAGAGAAAAAAGTAAGGAGCAGAGGGGGAAGGAGAGGGAAGAAGGGAAAGAATCACAAATAGACTTGGTGCTCAGCATGGAGCTTGCCATGGGGCTAAAATCTCACTGAGATCATGACCTGAGCTGAAGTCAACAGTGGGACACGTAACTGACTGAGCCACCCAGGCCTCCCTGATTTATTTTTATTTTTATATTTATTTATTTATTTTAGAGAGACAGAGAGAGATAGTGGGACCTGAGGGAGGGGCAGAGGGAGAGAGAGAGAATCTTCAAACAGCCTGCCTTCTGAGCAGTGAGCCTAACACCACTGATCCCAGGATGCTAAGGTCAGTGACCTGAGTCAAAAGCAAGAGTCAGACACATAACTGACTGAGTCACCCAGGCACCCCTCTGTGCCCCTGATTTAATTTTTTTAAAATGTGAATTCTACTGAAATGGTCGTCAAATGTGACTTTTTTCACATGTGTGTTTTGATGATATGATTCTCAGAGTGATTTTTATGGGGAAGTAAAAGGAAAATACACGTGAAAGAACAAATGGAACCCAAGGGAGATAGCTGGAGGAGGGGATGATACTATTCCTGGGACTTTATGGACTGGTCTTTTATGTAGAAGTCTCACCTTTCCCTCTTTCTTCAGAGCAATGTTTTTCTCTCCACCACTGCCTTTCTGAGCTCAATATGTCCACTCAGTTTGTCCCTTACATCTGGGCCTTGGAGAGCTGTCTCCCTCCAGATTTTCTACCTGATCTCATTGGCTGCTGCTTCAACACTAGATCTAGAACCTTATCTCCTTTCCCACCACTGCTCAAGGTTACCCACATAGTTAGCAGTGGAATCTTGAGTAGAACTCAGTTTAGACATGTGGTCTAATCTCTTTTCTCTTTCCTCTTCCCCTTGTGGTCTTCCCTCAATCAATAATCCCCCTTTAAAATGAAATGATTAGCAAATGCTCTTTTTGCATTGCTGTTGACCTTTTATTGAACACACAAAGAGAAGGGAAGGTTATTGACCCTCCTGTTGAAATGGAGATGAGTTAAAAAGAAAGCATGAGTGCAATGTCTGTCTGCAAGTCTACTGCAAAAGGATTCGATCCAGCTAAAAAAGGTTTGAATGTTTTAGTATGTGCTCAAACGAACCTCCAAATGATCTCCCTTGTGGACAATGTAACTACCAGCTCCTGAAAAGGAAGAATGAGAAGTGGATCAAATGATTTTATGTATTTATTTATGTATTTATTTAAGTTAAATTAGCCAATATATGGTACATCGTTAGGTTTTGATGTAGTGTTCAATGATTCATTAGTTGCATATAACACCCAGTGCTCATCACATCACATGCACTCCTTAATACACATCACCCATTTTTTAAAAAGATTTATTTATTTTCGGGAAAAAAAGAGCATAAGCAGGAAAAGGAGCAGAGGGAGAAGGAGAGAATCTCAAGTAGACTCCCCACTACTTGTGGAAAGTGGAGCCCTACTGGGGATTGATCTCACAACCCTGAGATCCTGGTCTGAGCTGAACACAAGTGTTGGATGCTTAACCAACTGAGCCACACATGCACCCAGTGGGTCAAATGAGTTAACCACCAAATCACCAAATAATGGATCTCACTTTCCCAGAGCCTTGGCACATTCCCCACCAAAGCTCACACACTCACATCTGGATGTTTGGGGCATTGTCACTCTGGGGGTGGTTTTAGCATTCTCTCCCTTACCTTGGCTCAGGTGTTCACCATTGCTCAGGAGCTCCCAGTAGGTCCTGTCATTAGTGTTGGCCTCTATGCCCCGAACACTGGTGATGTAGAGGCCCCACGTGGTGTCCTCTGCTGTGAAACTATGGGGACAATAAATGGGTTTCAGGAACTTAGAATTTTCAAAGGCAACCTTAATGGGCATTTCTCCAAGTTGAATGTACCTAAGCATCATTTGAAGCCATTATCAAGAAAAACATATTTCCTGGCCCTATCCTCAGATACTTTGATTCTGTAGGTCTAGGTGGTGACTAGGAGTTTGCATGTGTCATAAACACTCCAGGAGATTCTGATGCAGGCACCCCACAATCTATGCTAACTTAGAGGCATGATGCCTGTGTTTGCCTCTGCCTCCCTTCGTGGTAGACACTCTGTATTCAACAACTGCTAATCTTCTACCCCAAGATAGTAACAGTTGAAGAGACAAAAGCAGGAGAAGAAAATGTTAACCTCCCATCTTAGAGGCATCGTAAGTAAGTAGGTTTTCTCTTAGGAAAGAAGAATAGGAAAGAGCAATGTAATATTTCATGTTGTGTGTATTAAAGAGTGACATGGCCAATGTCTGTTTCATATTCCCGGGCCACATATCTCTGCCTCCTGGGAGCCCTTATAAAGCAATCTTTATAATATTTACATTACATATATATAATATTTATATTACTTTCTACACACACACACACATATACATATATGTATATATATAATTTTCTCTATGGCATCTTACCTCTTGTTACTAGAAAGAAAATGCTGATTTGATTTAGGGAGTCAAATGAGCCATACTTTTCAGAGGGAAAGTCAGTATCTTAATATTAATATTTGACTTCCTTAGGCCAGGGAACCTTAGTCTAGAGGTCCATGAATCTGAAAGGGGAGAGCATGGAGAGACTCAAGGTATTTGTGAAACCTCTGATTTAAAGGGCAAGTTTCATGTGTATGTTTACCTGTCTGGGATCAGCATCCACTGCACTCATCTGATTTTTGTGTATTTGTGTATTTATGTATTTATTTATTTTTTAATTAATTAATTTTTTTGTTATGTTCAGGTAGCCAGAATATAGTATATCATAAGTTTTTGTTGTAGTGTTGAACTGATGAATCGTTAAACACTCATCTGATTTTTAAAGGGGTCAATGATTCAAAAATAATGACTCAGTGTTCTAAGCACAGAATGACTGAACTAAGAGGTTATATGTATTGAAGGAATTTTACTGAGAGAAGAGAGATCCCTGGCTTTATTTACCCATTAAGTGAACATTAATTTACTATCTACTGTAAGCTAGAAGATGACAAGTCTCACCTTTTTTTTTTTTTTTTAACCCCTGCCATGAGATGTAGATGGCCAGCAAGTTACTGATAAAGCAGTGTTTTGGATGTAGTTTGTATTCAGGTGCTTATAAGTTCTTACTGAGTCTTTCAAAATCACCAAATATCTTCCCATTACGTTATATACAGACGTACCGAAATAGAGTTGAATTTTCTTCCCGAGCTTTCTTCATCACATCTACGAAGACAGAACCATTTGCCACAGAGACTATGATGCTATCTGTTTGATTATTGATTACCACAGAGTAATTTACTTGGATTGGTGAGGGTGAGACAGGGGGCGTCTCTGGTGTAGGTTCCTGAGTGGTGATGTTGAGGAGATCTGGCAAAGAAAAGCAGAGGATTACTATTCAGAATAATAAAAAAAGGTGTTCGAGTTTACATACCATCCAACCCTTCCCCCAGGCCTGCTTTCCTTTACCAAGAGGGAGATTTGCTACAGGGAGCAAGAATCATCAAGGGGCAGATCTCTTCTGTGACTAAACCAGATAGGCACACTCTCTTTTGTAAGTGCCTGTCTTTGGCTCCACTCCCAGCTGTTTAGCAATTCAGTTGCCCTGTCTCCTGTTTCTCACAGAGGCTCCTGAGTTTTGGGGGTTTTATTGCTGCTGCTGTTTTGTTTTTGTTTTGCTTTGGTATAGCATACAATAATACTTCCCCCTTTTTTTGGATGCCTTTTTATTTTTTAACATTTATTGAAAACATTAAGTGCCATGCACTGTACTAATCATTTTACTTGGTTTATCTTTTTCAGTCCTTACAAAAACCCACACTAGATACTATTATCATTTGCATTTTTTATATTTGTAAACTAAAGTTTGATATTAAACATTTTGTCTGAGGTCCCTAAACCTACCTATAAGTGTCTGACCCAGGAGTGATCAGAGATAAAAGTAAGTCTTTCATCCTTTGTTGAAAAATCAGTTGTTTGAATATATGATTCATGATCTAATTTTCTTATAATACTGCCACATTCCTCCCATGTTCCTCTGAACTCCCCAAGAACTCGCACATTTGTGCATCACAGGGAGTCAAGGACGCCGTGCTTTGTTTACAATGGGAATGATGCTCAGAACATCTTACTGACCATCAGAAAACATCCCTTTGGAGATAGACATCATTGAATCAAATCTACCTTGTTTATCAGTGTTTGAACCAAGAACCACATCTATACTACACTGTTAAGAACAAATCCTCAGGTGGTTATAATCACTGGTGACACATGGAGGACCAAGTTTTATCTGGGAACTGTTAATGTTTTAGTGGTTTGTCTGGTTGCTTTGGGCCCTAAGGACACCTTAGTCTCACATGCTTTGGGTATTATGTTCTTTAGTACTCTACCTGAGCCATAGACACAAGAAGAGTCTTTGTTAACATCCAAGTAGGTCTTTCCCATCAGGGCCGGTAAGATTTGAGCTGCAGCACCTGGCATACGGAATGCTCCTCGAGAAATTTCTGTGAGCATCGTATCCCGTGTTTTTTCACAAACCCATTGACTTTTGTTGTAATAGTTGGATGAGACAAAGAGAGCCTAATGTGTGAGAGAGAGAATGAGAGGGAATGAGAATGAATGAGAGAAATGTCAAGTAACGGGAAAGCCTACATCTAATGAATTCAGTAAATATTTAGTGGACATTGACCACAGGGGAAGCACCTTGGACAACTAGGAGCCCTTTCCTGACACCAAGAAATTTATAAACGAGTATGAGGGGAGGTGGGGAATTGCTTAATAACACAACCAGTAATGGCATCAGTAAGAACAGACTTTCTCTACCTATTCATGCTTGTAGCCTTGACATGGAACAGTACCTATCACATAGGAGACACTTGATAAATGCTGTTAACAGACAGTCATAAAGGAGTCCCTAAGGTGAATGCCTTAAGAGAAGCATCTAGCGCCATGGCCTTTCAGAAGAGGAAGAGCACACAAACATTTAGTGACGCTGAAGAAAGGCTTGGTGGAGAAGGCAGTACTTGAGGTAGGCCTTGACGGTGAGACAGCATTTCAGTAGGAGACAGGAGAGGAGCACTGTACCCAGAGGGAGTAGCACGATCAAGGATGCTAGAGTCGGTGTGGCAGGACACGGCCTGTCTGTGATGACACTCTCTTTCTCTCAGCCAAATCCCCAGGGGATTCCTCCTGGCCTGGGAGGACTGGTGTACGGGGGAGACTCAGGGTGATTGTGGAAGAACAGGCTGGGGAATGAGGTTGGGGCCACATTGGTGGATCCCTGAGCTTCAGGGTGAGGTGTCTGACATTATTTCCTTAACAAGGGGGAGTCAAATAGACTCTTGAATAGAAACTATCAAAGCAGCAGATGTAAACTGGATTGAGGGGACAGCACAATGGCTTAGGAAAAATTAGGAAGGTATCAGAGTGAGAAAGACAAGGACAAAAATGGCTTAGTCCTGCAGACATTGCTCCATAGTTTCTCAGGGAAGGACAGTTCCTCTTTTCATTTTCTCCTGAAGACCCTTTAAGTTAACCAAGAAGTCAACAAACATTTGTGGGATAATAAAAAAAAGGATCATATTTCATTTCCTCTTAAAACCTGTCTTGTAGGATAGCAGCTCTCAAGCTTGCTCTGAATAAACATCACCTGTAGGGTTTTAAAACCAGACCAATGCCCGCGCTCCATCTCCAAGTTTCTATGTTAACTGGCTGGTGTGGAGTCTAAATATTAGTGTTTTCTGAAAGCTCTTCCAGGTGATTCAAACGTGCAGCCAGAATGGGCAACCATTGTTTTATGAAGTCCAAACTCAGCAAGGTAGACAACAGCCGCAACAGTGTAAAACAGTAAAAACAACCTGTGTGATTGGACCCCTGTTACACCCCTAGCTGCTGCTTGTCATTTTCTCCCAAGGACCCTCACTGGCCATACTGAACACCTTGATCTTCCTAAAATACCTTATGTTCTTTTGTGCCTCTGCTCTTTGTCCTTACTGTCTTCTCTCCCTTGGAAAGCCCTCTCATCCTGGTGTGTCCTGGCAGACCCCTATTCATACTATTGGGTGAAATTTTTTTTCTGTAAATCTTCCTTTATCTCTTCTTGTAACTGCTCCTTAGAGTCAAGTAAATCAGTGAGGGGATGCAGGAATAAAGCCCCAGATTTCAAGGAACATATACAGGACAGAGTGGGTGCTGAGTGTGAGTTTTGAAACCAACTGTTTAAGTTCCATCTGTGTCTGAATTACTTTTTGGTTTTGTAATGTTAGGCAAGTTACTGATACTCCATGACGCATACTCTTATTCTATGAAATGGAGGTAATAATATTTTCCTCATTGGGTTGTTGTATGCTTAATGAGCATGGCAGTAAAGACTAGCTGGTATAACTGGTGCTGTCTTTTATCAGTTAGACAACAGCAGGAGGTAAAAGGCAAGCACCAAATGCTGTTATATGGCATACAGTGAAATTGCATTTGACAGAACAGCATAGGAGGTTGGAGTAGACTGTAAAATTAGAGAAAAGCTGTAGTCAGGAAAAGCTTCATGGAAGCATTGGACATGGAAAGATAAGGATCAAAGTTAAGGAGAGTACACTTCCATCGGGGAGAAGAATCATATAAAGTCATTTCATATAGGATAGATAATATCATAGGGGGCAATAAGAATGATATTTCTTTCCTTCAAGACTCCCTTCTCTGTCTTCTGTTTTACTCTCTGACATACCTGCATAGCTTCTCCTGTACTATATACGTTTCCGAGGAGACCATTTTCTGTTTTCTGAGCCAGAATCTTGTTTACCAGTGATTCTATATGATTATCAATTTTCTCTATGTCCTTTCTATCTATTTGTTCCTTCCCTTCTGTTTTGTTCTTCACACAGGTCAGAGCCAGGACAGCCATTGCACCAGTATCTGCCAGGAAACAAAACATTGGTAATAGGGTGACCAACCATTCCAGTTTGTCTTGGACTGAGGGATCTCCTGGTTTGTAGGATTTTCATTGCTAAAAGAGGCACAGATCTGGGTAAACTGGGAAGATGGGTCATGCTAGTTGATGATGGGAGAGAAGGATTTGAAGACAGAGCAATCATCCTCCAGCACTAACCACTCAAATATTTCAAGATCCCCTCCTTATGTTGAGTAACTCTGTACCTTGTACTCAATAACTCCCCTGTTGGTCATAGGAACACATATGGATTTGCAGGTGCATGCACACGAACAGTCTCACTTCTACGTCTTGGTTGTTCTTTTTTTTTTTTTTTCATCACTCAGTCATATTGGCAAAGGAATTGAGAGAATTCATGATGAAACCCCAAACAAAATCTGTCTTTGCAGTGTTCCAATGTTTCCATTAGGCCGATTAGAAAATAGAACTTAAGAGAATTGTTTTCCAGTAAAGCTTCTTAAGGGGAAGGATGAGACAAGAGTTTGCAAGAATGGAGGAAGAGGTCTTCTTCTGGCTTGTTATTTAGTTCCCCACACATTCCCTCTCCCACAAAAAAGAGAGTATGAAAAATTTCCCATTCTCCTTAATTAACTAGAGATACTGAGTGGTGATTTTCCTTTAGTTCTTTGGAGAAAAATGAGCGTATGTGTTTGGATCCCTTGGGGCTGAGCAGCAATACTAGCTGTCTACAGGAGGAATATTTTTGGATGTGTAGCTGACCCAGGGGAAGATTTCTGGTCCTTCTCTGTTGGGGATACAGACTTTTTTTGTATCAAAATATTGGACCTTGTCCCTGGAGAGGTTGTGTTGTCCAAGTAAGCCCACACATCCAAATGGTCCCAATAAAGTAAAGAGACAAATTTAAGATAAATGAATTCTACTGTTCTCTTTTCTCTAATATTTGTATTTCCTAAAATGTCTTATATGAAGAGTGTCATAATATATCCTTATTTTACAGATGGGAAAATTAAGATCAACATCCATTAATTAATTAAGATTAACATCCATTGGTTATATAATTCAAAGTAGGTGCAGGGTAGGAACTGGATCTTTCTACTATAGGGCACATTAAGAAAGATGCTTAAATGCCCCCCAATATCCGTTCTTCTCAAAGAGAAAATTCTCTTCCCTGATCACTAGGACAAAGAGGATTAAAAAAACAAAAAAGTCCAAATACTCACTGGTAGAAAAACTCAAAGGAAAAGACTTACCAGTGACTGTGTCCCCCATGCCAGGGGAATTGGGTGTAATGACTCACCTACTGAGAACTGTCCATGAAAATAGTAATTTTTATTTTCAGGATTGAAGAGTTCAGCAACTTTAGTGATTGAGTAATTCCCACTGAACAGACACAAGGCCAAAATGTCCAGGCTGAGCTGGTAGTAGCTAGTCAGTGGATTACCATCATGCTCGTCTGTCAAAGAGGAAAGAAATACCTTACTTATGGAAAAAATACTGGAGTATAAAATTTCAATGTATTCCTACTTGCTTTATTAGAATTTCCTTACATTTAAGGAGAGGTGAGTAATGGCGGTGGGGTGGGGTGGGGGGAGGGAATCACTTGTAGAATCAGCAAACCTGAGAAATGTAAAGGCTGTTAAGCCACCAAATTCAACTTAACTCCTTTCACTTTATAACTGAGGAGGCTTAGCACTAAAGAGATTAAAATACCATCCTGATACTCAGGTGATTAAAGAACCAGGACCAGAACACAGATTTCCTACTGCTAAGCCTCTTGCACTTCCAATGCAAATGTTTTCAAACTGTAAGTAGAAGTAGAAGAAGTAGAGGCCACCTCACAAGAAGATGGGATCAGAGCGGCTTAATGAATAATAGGATAAATACTGGGTGGGTGTTGAAATAAAAACAATGCACTTCACTAATAGCCCTTATGGTCAGCCTATTTTCCCCAGTGATAAAGTACTTTTGGCCATCTTTATCACTTCTCCTAGGATCTATGCTTTGGTACTTCTGACATAGTGTCTTGTGTTGCTGAGCTATTATTGGTGTATTTCATTATTTGTCTAAAAGCCAAGCTCTGTTCTATAAGTTTGTGTATTTGTGTGTTCATCGTCATATGTAAGGTTGCTGTAGAGTTGACACTCATTTGAAACTATTTGAAAAGAAAATTGAAGATGCGTGTTGAAAGAGCGAAGAAGGGAAAGTGATCTGCAAAGCTATGTGGGATGAATAAATGAAGAGGAGAAAGAAAAACTGAAGGGAAACTTCGTTCAGTTCTGAACCAGTGGAGGAGAGGACCAGGTGGTCCAGGGACTCTGAACATTTGATTCTCACCCATATTTTTAATTTCTGCTTGGAATTTATTTTCTAGATCTCTGACTAGTTCAGAATAATTTTCAGGAATTCCATCAGGCGCTTTACATGCTCCCAAAGCCAGCATAGCCAAGGCAAGCTGTCCCGAAGTTAAAGATGACTCTGGAAAGAAAAGTATTCAAGTTTAACAGGGTACATGCTTGTGATTTTTTTTTTTTTGGCCTCCTGTCTTTCTTGATTTATATCACCTGTCAATTCTATTTTCCCACTGTATACAAATATTTTACCGTTCTCTTCTTTATTCCCAAAGCAGAGACTTTTCTAGCAGTGCTGTATAAATACCAGCCAGTAGTGCAATTGCAGGGTCATAGGGTAGTTGTATTTCTAATTTTTTGAGGAATCTCCACACTGTTTTCCAAAGCGGCTGCACCAGCTTGCATGCCCACCAACAGTGTAAGAGGGTTCCCCTTTCTCCACAGCCTCTCCAACATTTGTTGTTTCCTGTCCTGTTGATTTTGGCTATTCTAACTGGTATAAGTGGTATCTCATTGTGGTTTTGATTTGAATTTCTAGGGTGGCTTCATTTCTCCATTATCTCAATTAGAAAGCTAAGGCTCAGTATTGACTTGAAGGACTTGGCATCTAGCCTGCATTCAGCCCCTGTCTGGGGTGCCTGGGTGGCTCGGTTGGCTAAGCATCTGACTCTTGATTTTGGCTCAGGTCATGGTCTCAGGGTTGTGGGATTGAGCCCTGATTAGGGCTCTGCCCTGAGTGCTGAGCGTGAAGCCTGCTTAAGATTCTCTCTCTCTCTCTCCCTCTGTACCTCCCTGCTCTCTCTAAACAAAACAAATCAAAAACAAAAACAAAAAAACCCAGTCCTCATCTCTATTTCCTGTGGTTCCTTTGCTGTTGTCAGGTTTCTTACACGTGGTCCATATCCCTGTCTGATTGTGAACTCAGCTAACTTATAGAACAGTTTTAATGGATAAGAGTCTTTTATTTCTCTTGTTTTCCTTGTGACCTTTTGAAGGAAAATATTTTTCAGGACACAAACAAGTAAAGTCTAGCTATAAATAGCAAAGGATTGATTTTTTGAGGTACCTTCCTGTCCCCTCAAGTTTTATACAGCTAGGATAGATGTAGCGGGGAAACTTCGGATATATAATTATGTCCAAAGATCTGTTGCTGGAAATAATCTTTATGGATAAGTACGTCTTCCCCAAATCTTCTGGGGAATAGTTACTCACCTGTATTTCTCATAGCGAGATTGAATTGTTCTATCAGACGTTGATCTTGTCTTTGGCTCAGGAACCCACAAAGTCTGAGGGACAACACTACACTGGAGGCTTGGATTCCTTTGTTATATTTTGAGTTGATCATTGTATGTATCAGAGGTTTTAGAGCAGTTTTGTTTTCTTTGCTTACCTCTGTGGCAGGGGAAGGAGGAAATAAGAAGAAATAAAAAAATACACAGTAAGAAAATATTAAGGAACAGGAATCCTAGGAACCGTGTTGGTATTAAAATGTTTAGTAACAGATGTAGCACAGAGAGAACAATCCAGTGGTCACTGGCTATGTTGCTGGAACAATAGAGAAGTGGCTCCGGAGTCTCTGCTACGTCAGGGGTAACTCCTTTACCAACCAGCATGGAAATGTTTCCATGTTTTAACAGCTGTTTCAGCCTTACTATTGTGTACTGGCAGAATATCAGTCCTGCCTGGGAGATCCAGTATCCAGACCTAGTATCATTCCCCGATTTTGAGGAAGAAGCCTGGGTGTCCCAAAAGAAACCCTGAGGCCAGGGTGTCCTTAAAGAAACCTCCATAACTGAAGGCTTAACGGAGACTAGAATACAGGTCTTCTGACTCCCAATCTGAAGTCCTTTCTACTTGGTGGGTTGGGTTCCTTCCCTTCTCCATCCTCTTCTAACTCAATCAGGTTATTAATACTGAGGGAAAGAAGGCAGCAGTTCTATGGTGCGGTGGTGATTGACCCCAGAGAATTGCATTGTCTGGGTGTCCAACCGATCTGGCATCAAGATCATTATTCAGCAGCACGCACCTTTCAGAAAACCCTCTAGTCTTTGCCTACAACTTGCCCAAATCTCAAGGGAAAGGATGGAGGAGTCCCATTCTGCTACGGAATTAAGAAGACAGTCCAGAGACCTCAAGAACTGGAGGAAAATAGGAAGAGTTAGTTACCACTTAAAATATTTTTAAATGAACTTTGTTCAGGGGGGTGGCTCAGTTTGTTGAGTGGCCAATTCTTGATTTCAGCTCAGGTCATGATCTTAGGGTGGAGGTATCAAGCCCCACACTGGGCTCTGTGCTCAGTGCAGAGTCTGCTTGGGATTCTCTCGCTCCCTCTCCTTTTTGCCCCTCCCCCAAATCGTGGTCACACACACTCTCTCTCTCTTTCTCTCTCTGTCCCTTTCTAAAATAAAAACAATTTTTAAAAAATGTACTTTGTTGATACTCCCAAGAAAAATCCTACCCATCTCCAGATTATTTTTTGGGTTAGTGGGATACTGAGAAGAGCATGAGCTCTTTGTTCAGCCAGACCTTGGCTGGATTCTCTGGTCCTTAACTTGTGACTATGGGTGACTTATGTATCTTTCCTGGCCTTCAGTTTCCTCGTTTTAAAATTGTGGATGTTTACCTTTATTTTATAGATTTTGGACAAGAAATCATTTAATAAACTGTACAATACCACATATATTATCACTTTTAGCTCTACTGGAGTTTCTATCACTATGTTTGGAGAACTGAGGCAATGTGAGTTCTCTACCCCCAATGTGGGGGTCAGAATCACCACCCCAAGATCAAGAGTCATATGCTCTACTGACTGAGCCAGCCAGACACCCCTCCATCTTTCTTCTCTTTAAAAGAGAGTCAGGGAGATTTGGACCAGTGGTTGTAGAAAAGTCCTTGTTTGTTAGAAGAACAATTGGACAATAGTTGAATCATGGCTGTGATTTTGTGGAAATATCCAGTTCAGCAGATTTTCTGGCACTAAAACAGAGTTTTCAGTTCCTGGACCACTCATAGGTTTCCTTGACCACCAAAGACAGTTAATTATTTTCTACAATGGATTGAATTTCAAAATCTCCACAGAGACCCCCTATTCTTAGGATACAACACAGGAAATGATAGGGCAGGAAAAAAATTAGAGATGGCAGTATTTCTGCTTTAGCTGGTGTGAACACAAATCTTTCTGGTGTGGTGTTGACCTCTTCTTGTAGGCTCCAGAATACCAGGAGCATGTAGCCACCAATCGCACCACATAGTCTTCTTTGGACTGGGTTTAAGCGCAGTTCCAGGATAAAGACTTACAAAAGAGAAATCATGCTCCTGAGAGCTATACCAGGCTTCATGACATCACTTGCTTCAACATCCTTCCCTAATTATCCTCAATTTATGGATGAAGCTAAAAATATTCAGAAACATTGGATCATTCAGCTAGTAAGGGGTCAGACTATACCGAACCAGTTTTTCTTTCTCCTACTTAGTACTTTTTAATAGACTCACACAATCTTGGGATCCTATACCCAAAGGAGAGATGATGGACTTGTACCCATGTCCTGTGAGAGTTGGAGTTGGAGGGAGGGGGATGTGTACCTTGGGACGTCTAAACTCAATAATGACAAGAGAAAAGTCTTTGTTATTTGAAAGTGATTATTAACATTATGTTTTCTGTGCAGTTATAAGGGGTTAACCCAAAACCCATGGGTTGAACTTCAAATAAATAGATTGCATCTCAAATCCAAAAGAAAACTTTCTATGATCTTAAAAAATTTCTGGAGTCCTGAATACTCTATCCTTGAATATGAATCATAGACAGTTGCTTGGTAGGGTTGCTATGGTGGAGAAAATCTGAATATAGGAAGGACAGTTAGGTAAGTTAGCATTGAATCTACAACCCCTCTTTTTTTTTTTAAGATTTTATTTTATTTATTTGAGAGAGAGAGAGAGAGAGAGAGATCACAAGTAGGCAGAGAGGAGGAAGCAGGCTCCTTGAGGACCAGGGAGCCCGATGCGGGCCTTGATCCCAGGACCCTGAGATCATGACCTGAGCCGAAGGCAGAGGCTTTAACCCACTGAGCCACCCAGGCACTCGAATCTACAACCCCTCTTAAAACCACATACACTGTGGAACTTTTCTTACCATATCCTGCCACGTTTTACATTACTCAGAGTCCAATCACATATAGAGCTAGAATAGTGTCTTTTCTCAAGTCATTCTAAACACGTCTCCTGCCAGTAGAATTTAGAAGACTATCACATTAAGAGTAAGTTTAGCTCAATGCATACTCACCACAGATCTCACATTGTTGCCTTGGAAGAAGAGAAAACAATAGGAGCCCCAGTAGGGGCAGCTGGTGGGATTGTCTCATCTCTCCAAGTGTTCTGGAATGGTGAGAGCTTGTCTGGCTATTTATTGGGTGATGGCAGACGGTAATGAGAGCTCCTCCTTTACCTTGCCTCAGCCTCTTTCACTTAAGCAAATATTGAGCAATGTCAGGGGTGTGGTGTAGTCAAATGTATTTTTCCAAGAATTGTGATAAACCAGGAAGAAGCCTTGAAAGGTATGGTCAAGGAGGAAGAAGAAATACTGTTCTTTGTTTCCTATCCCAGACTTGAGGATTCACATTCCTTACTTGCCTTCAGCCCAATGAGAATACATTAAATTTCCTTCTTTTCCACTCCACTTTAGTGTTTTATTTACATCTCTTGAAACAGCAGATTTGATGGGCGAGGGCTTAACACATATAAAAATGGAAGTAGAAGTTGAAAGACTGAAACTGAACCAGGCAAGATGGTGGAGACTGGCACCTGAGGGTCTTCGGCATAGTGGTTTCTGACGTATGACTTTCTTCTAAGATAGGCACCCTGAGGGTTTCGTAGCCCCAGAGGAACACCACAGAGATGTACATCGAATGTGGATTTTTGCTGTGCCAGGAAAGATGCTACAAGCTCCCGGTGAGAAGTGTTGTCTATCATAGGTCTTCCAGAAACGATTAGAGAATACTATCAGTTTGGCCTTAAAATGTGTGTTATGGGTCAGCAAGATGGTGGAATAGGAGGTCCCCTGCTCACATCCCCCCACAGCAACAATCATTTTAGAAGCCACCTATGGACACAAGTTTCTCTATGGGAGCTTTGTGCTCCAAGTAAGAGGTTGAGAAACCTTAGTGAGAAACCTTAGTGAGCCACTGAGGAGAGCTGTATTGCAAAAGTATACCAAAGAAGAAAGACTTGTATTCATGAACACTAAAGCACAGAATTTGGCTACTCTAATTTTTCTTCCTGGCCTCTTTTTCCCTGTTGAAGCCTGAAGAGCCAGATCACTGCCTCGGTCCTGGATACTGACCAGAAAACAGTCTCATCCCCTTGTAGACTTGGCTATAGCCCTGACATTGGTTCTTTGAATAGCACCATCACTCAAGGGACCTGTATGGAATCATGCCTACCTGAGCCTTGGGTGAAAGGATTGCTGACCTTGGTTAGGGCTGTGAAGTCTGAAGCACTGTGTCCTGGCTGCAACGTCAGCCTTGGCCTGGGTGAAGTCTTGCCTACCTAGGGACCTTACAGGAGACACACCCATTAGTCCTAGGAGGCAGGCCAGTTGACCCTGGTCCAACTGTGGATCCTGAAGTGATCCTGTCACCTGGCTCCATCCCCTCTCAGCTGTGGTTCAGTCCTTCCCATGCAGGTACCTGTCCAGTGACCCAGTAGGAGCCAGGACTATCATGCCACCTGATAATGGGCTTGTGGTTTGCAGACCCAGCTGAGGACACAGCAGTGGCCAGGTGACCCCGTTTCACCCAACCTTGGTGACTATGATCCCAGAGATAATTCCATCAGCTCAGGGGCTTGACAGGAGAAGGTCTTTACCTGTCAAAAACAGGCTGTAAAGATGGAGAGGTGTTTGCTTCTTCAAACACACAGAGAGAAATAGAAGGCCAGAGAGACCACAAAGTAGGCAAACATGCCACTGAAGAAAACAAATAAATAGATCTAACAGACATGTAGGAAAAAAACAAAGCAAAAAGTCTCCTTGACATTGGTCTTGGCCTTGATTTTTTTGTTCTGACACCAAAAGCACAAGCAGCAAAAGCAAAAATTAACAAGTGGGACTGATTCAAACTATTTCTAAAGCTTTTGCATAGCAAAGAAACAATGAACAGCATCAAGAGGCAACCTATAGAATATCAAAAATTATTTATCAGATACCGTATATTTAATAAGGTTCATATTGAAAATATATAAGGAACTCCTACAACTTAACCACAAAAAAACCCCCCGAATAATCCCAATGGCTTTATCGTTCCCTTGCCGATGGGCAAAGGACCTGAATAGACATTTTTCCATAGAAGATAAACTAATGGCCAACAGGTACATGAAACGGTCCTCAACACCACTAATCATCTGGCAAGTGCATAGCAAAACCACAGAGAGATATCACCTCCCACCTGTTGGAATGGGTGGTATTAAAGAAATGACAAGCGTTGGCATGGGTGTGGAGAGAAGGGAACCCTTGTGCAGTGTTGGTGGGAATATAAATTGATATGGTCATTATGAAAAACAGTATGGAGGTTCCTCAAAAACTAAAAATGAAACCATGATCCAGTAATCCTGCATATATACCCAAACAGATAAGTGCACTCTCGTGTTCTCTGCAGCATTATTCACAATAGCCAAGATGTAGAATCAACCTAAGTGTTTGTCAGCTGATAAATGGATAAGGAAAATGTTGTATATATATATATATATATATGGTGAAATATTATTCAGCCATGAGAAAGAAGGAAATCTTATCATTTGCAACAACATGGATGGACCTCAAGGATATTATGCTAAATGAAATAAATACCATATTATATCACTGTATGTGGCATCTAAAAAAGTCAAAGTCATAGAAGCAGATGGTAGAATGATTGTTGCCGGGGCTACAGGCTGGAGGAATTGGGGAGATATTGGTCAAAGGGTACAAACTCTGAGCTATAGAGTGAACATATTCTGGGGATCTAATGTACAGTATCATAGTTATGTTTTATTTGTCTCCTGATGGATTAGATTTCATGGGGCAAAGCCTTAAAATATATAAAAATGGAAGTAGAAGTTGTAAGCCTGAAATTGGACCCCTCCACTAAACTGATCTTATCAGGATCACAAGTCACTTCCACATTGCTGCTTTCAGTGCTGATTTAAAATTCTCATTTATCTCACCTGACATTGATTACTCTTTACTCCTAAAAGTTGTAATATTCTTAAGGTACAATTTCTAAAATTCTTCTTTCTCCTTTAGTAATCTCACTAAATCTCAAGGCTTTAAATGATACCTACGTGCTAATGTTTTTTAAAATTTATATCTCCATACAGAATACAGCTTTAATTTTAGACTTGAATTTGGCCTTGGTTCATGTGACTTTCTTGGGCCAATGGGAAGTTAGTAACTATGATGGAAGAGGAAGTTTGAAAATTGCTTTTGCATTGAATTCTGTGGTTTGAATCCTGCGACTTACCATTTGTATGAATAAGGGCTAGCCAGTTGGAAATGCCACAGAGAACTTAAGCATACAATTGCCAACTACCTGATGTTGTGTAAGGAGATTTTAGATCTTTCAGCATCTGTTGAACCACCAGATGAATAAAATAATGTGAATAACCCTGGCCAAGATTAATGGATTATCAGGCTAATCATAGCTCAAATTGTTGACCCATAGGTTCGTGAGAAAATGATTATGTTAAGCTACTAGATTTCAGAGTAATGAGTTTTGCATCAGTAGATAACTGATATGCAATATTTAGAATTTTTCCCAGTTATATAGTTTAAGGAATATTTTAATAAGCTGAGCACCTATTTCAATCCTAGGTACCTCCTGATTCATTAGCTGATGTCATAGATCTCTGTGAGTTAAAATATTTCTATTGTCAATCTTGTTCTCTTGCAAATTACAGTAACTGTTCCAACCTTGTCTTGGGTGATTATTACTTGGGTTATACTGGGTCACACTTGGTTCACACTGGGATCTGACAGTAGTGATAGTTCTCCAGGTAATGAATGATCACATGCACAGGTTTTAAGGATGATTATTACTGTCATCTAATCTGGCTAATTTAGGATGACATAATACCAGCTGAGATCATTGGAATGACCAAATCTCTCACTATTATTCCCCACCATATCCTCTTGCTAATTTATTCCCTGATGTCATTGTGAAGAGAGTATTCTCTGGATTCTTTCCCAAGGAAGAAAGAGTTGAGGTGAATGGGTTGCCCATCATAAAATCCTCTTTAATATTGCCTTCTCCTTAAGCCTCACTTGGTGCATTTTGGGCATCACATTCTTACTCATGTAGGTAACTACTGAGTCCAGATTCCATACGAACAACCAAGAAAAATGGTGGAGCCACTTGCTGTTGCTCAAGTGCTCACACTTCATGGTTTCTGGTAACTGCATCTGTATTGGTAAGTTCGGCATCATCCAACATTATACTCTATTTTCTTTGGTCTAACACACCAAGAATCCGATTCCACACATGTTTTTTTAGGTTTCTGTAAATGTTAATTAGGAAGATCTTGTAATTAGTTTTGTGTTTAAACTATCTTGTCTTGGGTCTAACTTCGCCCCTGTCTTCTTGGGTCACACTGGCATCTGACAATAGTGTTGGCTCTCCAGGCAGTGAGTGATCACAGGCACAGGCTTTAAAGAGAGCAGACATGTCCTTGTGAGAACACTGCATCAAATGAAATTATTACCTGGCTTCCAAGCAAAAGAAGGCTAGTTGTTTCCGTCAGAATAGGAAAAGCTAATTCTGTGAAAAAAGAAGTTTCAAAGTAATTGGGCGATTGAAGATTCTCAGATTCTTTGAAATATATTCAAAATACTCACCTTGAGTCTCAGAGTCCCACTCCCTCCTGTCAATGACCAAATCTTTACCACGGAGACTTTGATAAGCAAAATGTTAAACTTTCATTCTGTAAGCAGTACAATTAGATTGTGGCTTTAATTCTCCAAGTCTCTTGGCCTGTGGGTATAAGAAATCACTACATCTTGTCAGTCTCCAACGGAAGTTGTCTGGTTTTCTAACCGTACATTGAATAGAGAGGTTAAGATAATGAATTTATAATTTTATTCCTGTAAGCTGACCCATGATGTCAGAAGTGGCATCTCACCACATAGTCCTCTTAATCACGATTATTGAAATCACAGCCAACTGCAGAAGCTAACTGTTCTCCAAAAATCTAGCCTCCAAGGAAGGCTAAGAAACATCACCCAAAGAAACACTAGGTGACAGATAAACCAGTGTGATGCTACCATATGCCACAGGTTATTTTTTTTTTTAAGATTTTACATATCTTTTGAGAGAAAGAGCATGAGTTGGGGAAGGGGCAGAGGGAGAGTGACAAGCAGACTCCCCACTGAGCAGAGGCTGGATCCCAGGACACTAGGGTTGTGACCTGTGTAGAAAGCAGATGTTTAACCAACTGAGCCATGCAGATACCCCTGCCACATGTTTTCATTTGTCATTTTCTACTAACAATGAGGTGATACTGCATTCCTACCAAAATAAATAAACATTCAATTCCAAAATTCGAATTTAAGGCTCTGTTTTGTAAGGCTGCTCCTGCTTTGAACTATTTTGTTCAAGGTCCAGTTAGGAAGGCAAAAAACACACCAGGTAGTTCAATATTTTTAATATGGGGGTTATGTTTTTGAGGTTTGTAGGAGCTGAAAGAGGAATTAGGAGAAGATGGGGCAGCTCAGTCTAGCAACTTCAGAGAGACACCATCCCAGCCCTGGAGGGGCTGATGGATGCAGTAGAACCATGGGAAGTAGGGCTTCCTGGCAGAATGTAGAACCATTGCAGATGTCTCTGGATAAGAGATTCAGGGGAGAAATACCCTAGACTCTCTTCTTCTCTCACCCTCTAGTCTCCTGGCAGTGCCTTGGCAAGGTCTCCTCTGCTCTTCCAGCAGCAATGAAGTAGATGCAAATCGACAATCCAGCTCACGAGGCAGACCAGGCTTTACCCACGATCAAGTTTATTTGGCCATAAGGAAGGCTTCAGGAAATGAAACTACTCAGCATGCTCAGTATCAACATGGAGGAGTGGTTATGACTCCCAGTCACAGCTTCTGATGTTCTAGTCATTCTGCTCTTGAGATGGGCATGGTCACAAGAGATGAGGCTTGAGCGTATGTGGACAACCCTAGCCTGAAGAAACCATCAGTGTTGGGGTCTCTTCACCTTTTATATCTACCTGTTCAGTTACACAGCCCCTCAGGTATCTGTGACTAGCTTCTGTTCTCTGGGGTAGCAGCAACAAAACAGTAACTAGTCTTCTTTTAGATTGTCACTTATTTTGCATGTCCTGTGAGTAAATTCATAACAATTCCCTGAGTTAATGTTAGGAGAGTTAACCAAGGGTCAAGTCCCTAGGTGGAAGGTAGATGACGGGCCATGGAACCAGCTGTAAATCCCTACCATCCAGCCTCCCGTCCATTACTCCTAAAAGGAGACAGTTAGTAGAGGGGTCTTGGGAAGAAGTCTACAGGGATCTGTCCTCTGATTCAGAGCTGAGCCCAGGAAGGGCGGGGAACAGTCCAAAGGCTGGCAGACACTTTAAACTTCTACAGTTGTCTTCTGCCTCCACTGTTGTATCAAACTCCTCAGCTGCTGTTGCCAGCAAGCTGTTCCCAAATGTAATGGACAGCTTCTTGTTTTCACCTTCACTTTTGAAGAAACAGCTTTTGTGAGAAATAATTCACATCCTATACAATTCAGCTGTAGAAAGTGGTTTCAGTGGTTTTTGTTTCAATGAACTTTTGTGTGTTGACAGATCAGAGTGTTCACAGATCTGTGTGACCATTACCACAGTCAGTTATGGCACATTCTGATCACTCCAAAAAGTTCATTTGCCTATTTTTGAACTGGGTCATTTCTCTTTTATTATTGAGTTGTAAGAGTTCTTTTTATATTCTGGAGACAAGTCCCTTATTAGATAGGTGATTTGCAGATATCTTCTCCATTCCGTGGGTTGTCTTTTCTACCTGAATTCTTAAGAGCACTGAGTGTAGTAGATTCTCTAATTTGAGAAACATTTTCCCCCTTCTATGACAGTGACATCAAACTCCACCCCCTGATTGTCTTCCCAGCTTTTTTGACTGCTCCTTTGTACTCACTCTCAATATTTTTGTTTAAACTTTGAATGTTCTATGTCTTCAGGACTTTGTATTAAACTGTTGTTATTTCTCATGCTACATGCTCAGGGGCTCTCACATCTAGTTTGAAGCCTACAAATATACTAACATTTCCCACATTTTTATTTCTATCTTGGATTCCCTTCTGAATCCCAAACTATGGCCGAAGACTTTCTCTACATTTCTACTTAGATGTCTCATAGTAATCTCAAAGCTAGCATATCCCAAATTCAAAACTTTTTCATCTATTGCTAACTTGGTTCTTCATTGGTGATTCTTTGCTATTTAAGAGCCATGTGACCTTAGGTAAGTCAGTTAACCTCTCCAAACCTTAGTTTATCAATAAAATGTAGATGCTAATAATTCTTATCCCCTGTTTCATGAGAGTTTGATGNATCATCAGGCTTACATCTTTCACAGCATTCACCAAAGCACAAACCCTCCCCAATGTCCATAACCCATCCACCCTATCCCTACCCTCCCACCCCCCAGTAACCCTCAGTTTGTTTTGTGAGATTAGGAGTCTCTTATGGTTTGTCTCCTTCCCAATCCCATCTTGTTTCATTATTTTTCCCTCCCTACCCCCATGACTCCCCACCCTGCCCCTCAAGTTCCTCATATCAGAGAAATCATATGATAACTGTCTTTCTCTGATTGACTTATTTCGCTCAGCATAATACCCTCCAGTTCCATCCATGTCATTGCAAATGGCAAGATTTCATTTCTTTTGATAGCTGCATAGTATTCCATTGTATATATATAGCACATCTTCTTTATCCATTCATCTGTTGATGGACATCTAGGTTCTTTCCATAGTTTGGCTATTGTGGACATTGCTGCTATAAACATTTAGGTGTACGTGCCCCTGAGGATCACTACCTTTGTATCTTTAGGATAAATACCCAGTAGAGGCAGCACATAATTTTTAATTCTTATTATCTTGCTAATAACCATCAATTCAGTTGATTGAACCTGAAGTCTGGTTTTTAAGCATGATACCTCTGTCTCCCCACAAAATGATCTAATCAATCACCAGGGTCAAACATTCTACCTTCTGGAACAAGTCTGCTTTTTTTTTCTGCCTCTATTGCTACCACTCCGGTCTAGATTACCAGGGGTTCTGTACCCCCACCATAACTTCCAAATTTTTATCTTAACTGCTTGTCCTTCTTCCAAGACATTCTCCATGCAACTCCTAGAGTCGCATTTCTCAAACGTGATTAATACATAATCCCTATTTAAAGAAAAGGAATACTCAGTAACAGAGTTTGACTACTAAGACTACCCTAGGACTTTTAATTTATGAAAATATCAGTTTGCATTTTTCTTGCAGATGGGGTATTTTACTGTTATACTGGTAATGTTTGTAAAAAGTTATTGAAATCATCATAGAATTGAAGATATGTCTGTGACTCTTTGGGCTCTGAGTATTCAGTTTCACTCCTACAGTGATCTTCAAAAACACGCTTCTGATTATTTGCTTCCTGGTCAAAAACCTTGAAGACTTCCATTACAGTTTGAAGGAGACTCCATATTTTAAATGCGAATCTCTCAGAACCTGTACCTTCTGACCCTTGCCTGTGTGTCCAGCATTACCTCATTATCTTGTGAGTTAGGCTCTAGCCTCACTCATTCCTGTTCTTCCATTGTGCCGGGTTCCTTCCCTCCTCATGTCTCACTTGCCCTTATGGTTTTCCTCTTGAAGTCTTGCTTTTGGGTTGTGCCACTTCATGTCCCTCAGCTTAAATACTACTTCCTCAGGGATGCTCTATCCACACCCTGAGACCAGGTTCTAGTCCCTGTTACCTACTTTCTTGGCACTCCATACTTTCCCTTATAACACTTGCGAAAATTCCCATCAGTCACTTGCAGAATTATTTCTTATCTGTGTTTGTTTAATGTGCTTGTGCTTTGCAGCTTGTAAGTTCCTCAAAGGCAAAGATAATTCTTTCTAGTTCACTGTTATATTTCCTGCTGTATACTGAGGTCATCAAATATTTGCTGAAAGGAACCACCTATGATCCTCAAGGCAAGTGATAAGTTAGTAATATGTGTTGGTAGATAATCTCAGAATAAATATTAGACCTTTATACAGGAGAAAACTGGAAAATAAAAGTTAATGATTGTTGTGGCTTCCATTGGGATTGAGAGTGAATTTGGGATTTAAGTGTCTGGTTTTGGAGTCAAGGTCACCCAACTATTAACTATGCTAGAGTTGTATATTTAGCATTTCTTTATCTAACCAAGAAGATTCACTTTGAGATAAGCTCTACTTTTGTTTCACCTCTCTCTGAGCTGACAAGCAAGAGTTCTGTAATTCTGGTTATCTTGACTCAGTGAAGGTACATGGAGGAGTGAATCAAGAACCTCGATGTCTTATAAAACCCAGTTCCTTCAAGCCTTATCATCCGAACCAGATAGGGTCCTAAGAGCTCCCAGGGAGATCAGAAGATACCCAGCACAAGCCACTCTGAGCTGAATGCCAACGGCTGCAGGTCTGTTTCTCCCTAGCATATTTGGGGACTGGAGCAAGGGTACAAGTGCAGGCGTATCTGCCATATCTGTAAAAGTTACAAATCAGTTGAAGAAGCTTAGTCTAGTTAGGTTCTGCTCTCCTGTTTTGGCAAACCAGCTTTCATAATGAGATAAACAGATTTAAGTTAGCATCCTCAGCCCTCAGAGTTCCATGTTGGAGCACTGCAGCACGGTACAAGCCACTATCTATTACTATTCCACTTCCGTTCCTATGGCCTGTGGTCCGGCTTCTCCTCTCTTTTCAGCCCCAGTCTTATCTGCATTGTAAAGGGCCTCCAACTCATGGACTTCCTGTGTGTGGATACTGCAGATGACATGTCCAAGCTCTATCCATATTCCCAGTACACAACTGTCCTTTGGCCACCCACGGGGCCCAGCAGTATATACACCTGGCAGGGTAAACTCAGGAAGGAGCTCTTGCAGGTCTTGAATGTGAGCTCAGGGCACATTTGGGCAGGTAATTCTGGGGACTTGTGTTCTTGGGAGCTTGTACCCTTGGTCCCACATATCTTTTGCCCCAAGGGAGACACAACAGTGGAGAAGCCTAGAGTGAGGCTCTTCCTTGAGCAGAAGTCCCTTTTGGCAGATCTGGGAGTGACATAAAGTGCCCTGGTAGCAATGAATTTATCCTATCTCTTTTCTCCTGTTATAGTGTGATGTCTAAATGGAGCTAAAGCTGAAAGGGAGGTGAGAGATTGAGTGAAGGTTTTCTCCCCCCTCTTTTGGAAAGGCTTTGTTCAGACTGCTGATTCTGGAACGAGGTGCAATGCTATGCTAATTGGCCTGGTCTATTTTCTTTTAGGTCATTCCTGAGCCTCAAAAGACCATAACTACTAGCAAAAATAACATAAATGCTTTACAATGTTTATATTATTCAGATTCTGGAAATAGCAGGAGAGTATATGAAGAGAAGCAGGATTTGGATTCATATTTGTATTCCTCATCGATTTGTCAAAGATGACATTTATTGAGTAGTTCTTAAGCACATCTGATTTCTTACTTAGAATCATGATTCTACACTTGAAATCAAAAGGCACAGAGGATTGATTATATTAGTTATTTTTTTTAAAAATGGCTCCAGTGTAAAACAGGTGAAAGTGGAATGGAGCTAACTGAAGGAGAATCAGAGGCCTGCTTCATTCCCTCCTCATCTGTGGTCCTAAGGACCTGTTCATGGTTTTCCAAAGTGTAGGTTTCCATGAATCACCTGGGAGCAATTGTTAAAATTGGGATCGACTCTGGGAAGTTACATTTCCAGAAAGAACCTTCAGTGATTATATGTATTCTAAAGCTTCCAGCTGTGACTGATATCATTGGACTGCAGTGGGTTAAGACATCTTTCTTTTTAAATAGCATTTCAGATAATTTTGATAGAGTTTTGGAGCCATTGAACAGGGTGATCCTTAAGGTGATATTAACTGTGTTGGTGGTCCTCCAAGTGTAGCCCTGGGACCAGCATCATCAGCATTATCTGAGAACATTCAGAAATGCAAAATCTTGGGCATTATAAGAGTCTCAAGAAGAATGTCCTGGAAAACAGCCCAGCAATCAATAGTTCAAGAAGCCCTGAAGGTGATTCTGAAAGTTCTGATGCTTCTCAAGTTTCCAAAGACCCTAAATGCCTTTCCCCAACAATTCAGTAAACACCTATTGACACTCCCTGAACACTTTCTTTTTCCCAGGAATTTTCTCTAGGGGCTGGAGAAGTCATAGTTCTCAAAGACTTGGTGGTAGCATTTTATCTGCACCCCTGATTTCAGTACTGGAGTGATAGGTGGAAAGTCAGGAGGTAGAAAGAAGTTTTTCTTTGAATATAAACATAGTGGCTTTTTAAAAAAGTAGGCTCCATGCCCACTGTGGAGCCCAGCACGGGTCCTGAACCCACAACCCTAAGATCAAGACCCGGGCTGAGATCAAGAGTTGGATACGCAACTGACTGAGCCACCCAGGATCCCCCAAATAGTGGCTCTCCTAAGGAGTTTTTATTTTCTTCCTTGTACTTTCAATATTTTCCAAATATTAAGCAATTCAGATCAGCAAAACACAATACATATATTCCTGAAAAATAAATGCATTCAGCAGAGTGATTTGTAAGTGCAGTCAACCGGGGGTTGGTGGTATGGGCTATGTGCCTCCAGTATCCTGTGTTGTGGTCACTGTTTGGGGGCTGATGTCATGAAGGATTTTGTGGGATTACAATCATTTTTTCTTTTGTGCATGATTTTAGCTTTTTCTGAGCAAGATCCAGGTAGAAGAGTGTCCTCATGGTTTGTTGTCTGAAGGTGTAGTTTCTAGGAGGTCGGTGGGTTTTTTATGGTGTGCTATTTTGCGTGCAAGTGACTTGCCCATTCTATTTTTCGAACTTTCATAGTGATAGTGCTTTCTCTCTTTTGCCCTCCACCTCACCCCAAAGCTAGTGATTTATCTAGTTTAGCCTTATGCTTGGGAAAGAGCTAGTTTCTTCTTTTTAGATGTAGGTATTTTCTATTGTGGAACAGCCCCCATCCCCATCCACCCTATGTAGGGAAAACATTTCCCTGTTGCTTTGCCATGTTCCACCCTGATCTCCTGATCTACTACTCCTAAGCCAGCCACCTGCCTCTGGTCATCTCCTGTCCCCTCCCTAACTGATCATGTGTTTGCCCTAAATCAGATTGTGGAAAACAAAGCCCTTCATTTTTTCTCTCTTCCTACTTCTTATTTTTCCTGAATCATAAAGTTATCTTTTAACATCTGTTGTTTTATTTGCCTTGACCATGTGTCCTACCTGTGGCTTATTTTACAGCAATATTTTTCTCAGCTAAACTATATATATTTTTCCTTATCCAGAAAGTCACAGGGCGCCTCGGTGGCTCAGTGGGTTAAGCCTCTCCCTTCGGCTCAGGTCACGATCCCACGGTCCTGGGATCAAGACCCACATCGGGCTCCCTGCTCAGTGGGGAGCCTGCTTCCCCCTCTCTTTCTGCCTGCCTCTCTGCCTACTTGTGATCTCTCTCCCTCTCTGTGTCAAATAAATAAATAAAATCTTTAAAAAAGCAAAAACAAAAACAAAACAAAAAAACCCACAAAAAGTCATGAATATTGCATAAAAAGTAAACAACACTTAGTTATTTCTAGTTTTTCCTTATGAAATTCTAGTGATGGATAACTTTGTCTGCAGGGCCTATCTTTGCATATCTAAAAACTCCCTTAAGATCTAATCCTGGTAATAGCATTGATGAGGCACCACAACTGTGGATAATGAGTGGAGTTGACAGACTCACTGGAAACAAATAGGCTTTCATCTAGCAACTCTTCATTTTGCTTGATAGAAGGACACAGGGCAGGTACAGCCCTTAATTTCCTTGGCAGATCCAGCAACTGCTCAAATATGTGGTTTCCTTTGTCCCTTCACCCACAAAATATGTGTTTAGCTGCTATGGAGGAGGGCCAGGAGCTATGGGGAAGCTGCAGTTTCTGTGTTCCGCTAATTATTTACATTGACCTGGGCATGCAGACCGAGGGGTGTGCACCAGCTCCAGGCTCCCCCAACCCAGGGGATATCCCACGCAGTAAGCAAAGCAGAGATCACATCCCCCATTTAGCTAAACTCTGTAGTTGTAAAGCAGTGCTGCTGCATGGAGGAAATAATGGGGCTTGTCCCTAGATAGGCCTTCATGAGCCTCACTTGATGTCAATTTTTCACTCACAGCTGCATGACTTCCTATGAATGATCACATTGAATCTGTCAAGGATGTTCTCGTGTGTGTGTGTGTGTGTTTATTTATTTATAAGATGTTATGCTCAGATTTTCTCTGAGTGTCCTCTGGGATAAAAATTTCTTTTTTCTTTTCTTTTTTTTATGATTCGCCCCAGGGGTACAGGTCTGTGAATCATCAGGCTTACATCTTTCACAGCACTCACCATAGCACAAACCCTCCCCAATGTCCATAACCCATCCACCCTATCCCTACCCTCCCACCTCCCAGTAACCCTCAGTTTGTTTTGTGAGATTAGGAGTCTCTTATGGTTTGTCTCCTTCCTGATCCCATCTTTTTTCATTATTTTTCCCTCCCTACCCTCCAAAACCCCCCGCCCAGCCCCTGAAGTTCCTCATATCAGAGAAATCATATGATAATTGTCTTTCTCTGATTGACTTATTTCACTTGGCATAATACCCTCTAGTTCCATCCACGTCGTTGCAAACAGCAAGATTTTGTTTCTTTTGGTGGCTGCATAGTATGCCATTGTATATATATACCACATCTTCTTTACCCATTCATCTGTTGATGGACATCTAGGTTCTTTCCATAGTTTGGCTATTGTGGACATTGCTGCTATAAACATTTGGGTGCATGTGCCCCTGATAACAATTTCTATCTGAATCTTTTCTTGTTGGGTTCTTTCAACGTGTCAGTAGGATATACTTCTTTTGCTTTCTGGGCTGCGGTAGAACCAACTGTACTTGGTCAAGATGACTTTTTGCATTCTGATGAAGCATCTCTGAGAATTGGCTGTCTTGTAACCAACATAACTGAGAAGGGGTATGAGTTTAATTACCTTGTCACCGAGTGTGGGATTCAGGAAGACCTAAGAGCTGTGAACACTTGAAATCATTAACTAACCCCCAGATCTTAACTTGTAGTGGCCCAGGGCAAGATAGGTACAGTCAAGGCCCAAGATGAAGAACCTGCTCATTTTTATGACCCTTGAGTTTGGTACTTTTAGGATAGAAGGACCAATGGGACCCCAAAATTGGCCTTGAAGAAGTCATGGCCTTTTAGGGGGGAAAGTATTGATGTATATATTATTGGTACTTTTCAAGTCCTCTTTAGTCCTTCTATCTCCTAAAATCTAGAAACATTGTAAAGAAGATATGGTTCCCAGTTTTCATATTAAATAACTGAGGCTAAAAGGTCTAACAGTTGGCCACAAGTCATGCAGCCATCTACCAGAGAAAGGACTGAAATTTAGATAGTGATCAGTGGTGATTTACTTTCTTCCTTTGCAGAAGAAGTCAATGAGAGACTGTGGACCAGGAAGAAGGCCAGAGATAAGGTGCACCGTGGGGATTCAGAGGAAGGGAGGATCTGAGAATGTGTGATTAGAGGTGCATTCGCCTGTACCTTGATTATGATTTTTACATCAATGTCCCTGAAGTAGTTTGGTCTATAATTGCCTTTTCTAATATACTTCTTGTCGTGTTTTGGAGAAGTTTGAGTGAAACTGGAATTTTTTGATCCCTGGATGTTCTGTAGATCTTAGTGGCAAAACCTCTTGTATTGTTCATTTTTTTTCTTGGTGGTTATGGAATTAGAGTGAAGTCAAGGCCAGAGGACTTGTGTAAGGTAGCAGAACTAGGGAGCGGGAAAGCCTGAGAATGAACCTGGGTTTTCTGACAGCAACTTTGAGAGGATTCAACATCGACCTTTGGTGGGAGATGAAACAATGGACTCTGCATTTAACAGGCAGTGGTTTTACAGCATGAGCTCAAAAGAAACAGAGTCATAGGTAAAGCAAGTGAAGAATAACTCAGCTATCCATTTCGAGGTGTGTATGTGCTGTATACAAACAATTCCAATTTCCATCAATGTGCTACTTCATAGCCCCAAGTCTTACTACTTCAACTTCTCAGTGGAAGTTCCCATATTTCTAATTTCTTTGGCCTTTATGTTCCTTTCCTGTATTTCAAAGCATGCCTTTATTGTGGATTTAAGGGGGAATTACAAAGGCTAAAGGATTGATAGCCTGACTTTATAAAGCTGATAGCACTAAATGAGAGATGCAGACAGATCAAGCACAATGTTATTAGAGGGACATAAACCAAAAAGTGTGACAACCAGTCAGAGCTACAGATTTCTTTTGAAAGTTATTTTCCTGGGGAATGAAAACCATTTTTAATGTTTTCAGCACCTTACAACACCCCTTTGAAATAATACTTCCCCCAGTCAAGAAATGGGCAGAAGATATGAACAGACATTTCTCCAGAGAAGACATCCAAATGGCCAACAGACACATGAGAAAGTGCTCAACATCACTTGGCATCAGAGAAATACAAATCAAAACCACAGTGAGACACCACCTCACACCAGTCAGAATGGCTAAAATCAACAAGTGAGGAAATGACAGATGTTGGCGAGGTTGCGGAGAAAGGGGAAACCTCCTACACTGTTGGTGGGAATGCAAGATGGTGCAGCCACTCTGGAAAACAGTGTGGAGATTCCTCAAAAAGTTGAAAATGGAGCTACCCTACGACCCAGCAATCGCACTACTGGGTATTTACCCTAAAGATACAAAAGTAGTGATCCTCAGGGTCACATGCACCCGAATGTTTATAGCAGCAATGTCCACAATAGCCAAACTATGGAAAGAACCTAGATGTCCATCAACAGATGAATGGATAAAGAAGATGTGCTATATATATACAATGGAATACTATGCAGCTATCAAAAGAAACGAAATCTTGCCGTTTGCAATGACATGGATGGAACTGGAGGGTATTATGCTGAGCGAAATAAGTCAATCAGAGAAAGACAATTATCATATGATCTCTCTGATATGAGGAACTTGAGGGGCAGGGTGGGGAGGGAAAAATAATGAAACAAGATGGGATTGGGAAGGAGACAAACCATAAGAGACTCCTAATCTCACAAAACAAACTGAGGGTTACTGGGGGGTGGGAGGGTAGGGATAGGGTGGATGGGTTATGGACATTGGGGAGGGTTTGTGCTATGGTGAGTTCTGTGAAAGATGTAAGCCTGATGATTCACAGACCTGTACCCCTGGGGCAAAGAATAAAAATAAATTAAAAAAAAAATGAAATAATACTTCCAAAAGCACATTGGTATTTATGGACCAACTTGCTTAACAAATAGAAAAGTCTCCAGTCTCCATAGCACACAAAAACCAGTGGTGATAGTCTTATGAGTATTTTGGTTTTATATTGTATCAAATCAGATTTTTTGAATGAGTTTTATGATACAAAGGATCTCTCTCTTGATGCTTCATTTCTTTCACAGGTTTATTTTTATTTATTATGAAGATTTTCTATTTAAAGGACCTATAATTTCATCAGTTAGCATTAAAAACAAAATGCAGGTCTGTAGCATTTAGTTTAACTAGTAGTCATGGAATAGAGAAGAATAACGTATTTAAAAAATTTTTATGTGTACACTATAGTGGTTTTAATATAGTCAGATAGTGTGGGGCACCTGGCTGGCTCAGTTAGTAGAGCATGTGACATTTGATCTTGGAGTTGTGAGTCTGAGCCCTAGGTTGGGGTAGAGTTTACTTTAAAAAAAAAAAAAACTTGTGCAAGCATCTCCATTATGTAATTCCAGGATATTTTAATCACACCCCAAAAGGCACCCCATACCTTTTAGCAGTCACTCCATAGTCTCCCTTTCCCCTCACCTGTGGCAGCCATCAATCTAATCTGTTTCTATAGATTTCCTTATTCAGGACATTTCAAAATATGGAATCATGTAATACGTGGGCATTTGTGACTGATTTCCTTCACTTGGCATATTTTCAAAGTTTATCCATGTTGTAGCATGTATCAATACTTAGTGCCTTTTTATGGCTGAATAATATTTTATTGTGGGCATATACCACACTTGGGTTATTTCCCATCTTTGGCTATTACATTCATGAACAGTGCTGCTGTGAACAATTGTGTACAAGATTCTGTGTTTCCAGTTGTCTTGGGTAAATGCATAGTAGTAAAATGGCCAAGTCCCACAGTAACTCTATATTTAAGGTTTTTGAGGAACTCTCAGACTGTTTCCCAAAGTGACTGTCTCATTTCACATGCAATGAATGTATGAGGGCCCAATTTCTCCACAACCTTGCCAATACCTGGTTCTCCTTCTCTTTGGTGCTAGTAATCATAGTGGGTATGAAATGATATTTAATTGAGTTTCAACTTTCATTTCCCTAATAACTGTGGCATTGAGCATCTTTTCATGTACCTATTGGCCATTTGTATATCTCTCTGGAAAATGACCGTTCAGATCTTTTACCTAATTTTTAATTGGGTTATTTGTCTTCTTGACTTGTAAGGGTTCTAGATCTATCTGGATACAAGTCCCTTATCAGATAAATATTTTTCTTCATTATATGGGTTGTCTTTCACTTTATTTTTTTTAAGATTTAATTTATTTATTTGACACAGAGAGAGATTACAAGTAGTCAGAGAGGCAGGTATAGAGAGAGGAGGAAGCAGGCTCCCCACTGAGCAGGGAGCCTGATGCAGGACTCGATCCCAGGACCCTGAGATCATGACCTGAGCCGGAGGCAGAGGCTTAACCCACTGAGGCACCCAGGTGCTCCAGTCTTTCACTTTATTGACAGTGTTTTCTGAAGGACAGAATTTTAAAATTTTGAAGTGCAGTTCATCTTTTTCTACCCCCTTTTTTTTCCTGCTGTGTGTGCTTTTAGTGTTCTATCTAAAAAACAATCACCTAATCCAAGATCAAGAAGTTTTGTGAGTATGCTTTCTTCTAAGAGCCTTATGGTTGTAGGGTTTTGAGTTAACAGTTTGAGAGAATTTTTTTTGTTAATTTCTTTATTGAGATGTAATTGACATACAATATTCTATTCATTTTCAGCATACAACATAATGATTTCAAATTTGTCTATGTTGTGAAATCCTCACCACAAGTCTAGTTAATATCCATCACCATATAGGGTTATAATTTTTTTCTTGTAATTAGAGCTTTTACAGTGGATGCTTAGCAACTGTCCAATATACAATACGGTATCATTAACTGTACTCACCATGCTATGTATTACATCCCCCTGTCTTATTGTGTAGCTGGAAGTTTGTGGCTGTTGACCACTTTTACCCATTCCCTATCCTCACCCCTCCTTCTGGCAATCACCAGTCCGTTCTCTGTATCTATGAGTTCACTGTTGTTTTAGGTTCCACAAGAAGGTGAGATCATACAGGATTTGTCTTTCTCTGTCTGACTTATTTCGCTTAATATTATATTGAACCCTAAAGTTCATCCACACTGTGAGTGGCAAGATTTCCTTCTTTTTTTATGACTGGGTAACATTCCCGTGTGTGTGTGTGTGTGTGTGTGTGTGTGTGTGTGTGTGTGTGTGTGTGTGACATCTTCTTTATCCGTCCATCCCTTGATGGATACCCAGGTTGATTCTAAATCTTGGCTATTGTGAATTATGCTGCAACAAACAGGAGTGAAGCTATCTCTTTGAGATACTGTTTCCATTTCCTTTGGATAAATACCTAGATGTGGGATTGCTGGATCATATGGTAGTTTGGTTTTTAATTTTTTTGAAGAACCTCCTACATATATTCTGTAGTGGCTGTACCAATTAACATTCCTACCAAGGGCACATAAGAGTTTCCTTTTCTCCTTGCCAAGGCTTGTTATCTTTTGTTCTTCTTTTGATAATGACCCTACTAAACACCGGAGGTGCTATCTCATTGTGGTTTTGATACACATTTCCCTGGTAACTAGTGATGTTGAGTGCCTTTTCACATGCCTGCTGGTCAACGGTTTGTCTTCTAGAAAATGTCTATTCAGGTCCTCTGCCCATTTTTAATCAGGTTATTTGTTTTGTCACTATTGAATTGTTTGAGTTCTTTATATAGTTTGGATAGTAACCTTAATCAGATGTATAGCTTGCAAATACTTTCTCCCGTTCCATAGATTTTCTCTGCATTTTGTTGCATTTTGTTGTTGATGATGAAAAGGCACAGAGCCTTTTTGGTTGGATGTAGTCTTCCTTGTCTATTTTTGCTTTTGTTGCTTTGTGCTTTTGGGGTTCTATCCAAAAGATCATTGCCCAGACAAAGTGAGTTCTTCCCTGTTTTCTTCTAATGGCTTTATTGTTCAGCTTTCACATTTAAGTCTTGATTCTTAATCCATTTTGAGTTGATTTTTTTTAAAAGACTTTATTCATTTGAGAGAGAGAAAGCATGAACAGGGAGGGGCAGAGAGGGAGGGAGAGAGAATTTGAAGCAGGCTCCGTGCTGAGCGGGGAGTCTGAATGGGGCTGGATCCCATGACCCTGAGATCTTGACCTAAGTCTAAGTCAAGGGTTAGACGCTTAACTAACTGACGGAACCACCCAGGCGCCCTTAAATGTGTTTCTTTTAAACAGAGTGGCCATATAGCCCTTGTATATCCTCTTATGATGTCTGGATATAATTTTTGTGTGGAAGTGATTTTATAAATAAAACATGCTGTGTAGTTGTGGCAGCACATCTTGATGTTTGAGTGATAACCACAAAATAGGGCCTGAGCAAGAGGCTGGTCATGGAAGGGTCATTGTCATCCACCCTGCTGTTTGTAACTGCTTAATAAACCACTTAGAGAGGGATTGCTGGTTTATGCCTGGTAATGTGCTAGAATTTTTCTAGTTTAACTTCTTGTAGTGAGTGGAGAGGGATTGGAAGAAAAGAGTGGATAAAGAATTTTCAGAAAGGTGAGCAAGTGGTTCACACCTGCCACTTAATTAAGCACATTTTCATATCAGGAGCCCTCCTCAATATTAATGATTGCCTTAATCTACTCCTTTTAGACCCATCTTGAGCTGTGAACTCTCAAAACCTATCCCGTTCACCTTATGTGCCACTTGTTAACTGTGTGCCTTGGAACAGGTTGTTTAGCTTCTCCACGTATTACTTGATCACCTGTAAAACGGGAATAAAATAATATCTACCTCCTAGAACTGTTGTATGATTAAATGAGTTAATTTATAAACTTTTAGTACAACATATGTTCAAATATTAGCTCCTATCTAGCAGGTGCAATGAACAGGCCATAGGTCTGTCAATTAAACAGTATTGGAGAAGAGTTACGGAATGATATATCCAGTAGGACATCATTTATGACATTTAAAAAATGGGCAAATGTGCTATATTTGCAAAAACAAATGCTATCTACATGTATGCATTTAGTCAAAGTATAAAATCATGCATAAGAATGATAGTTATTATCTCTGGAGAAGGAGGAATTAGATGAAATAGGGACACATGGGCAGTCTCCACTGTAACATTTTATTTCTAAAATATAACTGAAACAAATACATAAAATGTTAAAATCTGTTAAAGCTGAATGGTGCACATGTGAATGTTATACTCTTTAATCTTATGGTTTGTTCTTTTTCTTATAAATTATGGCTTGGATAGAGAACCTGAATAACACTGACTTCTGTAAGTCTACAGTGTAACAAAGTGTTCTCTATCAAGTTCATATTCCAAACAAGAAGACAAAGCCTAAGTGGTTGAACTGCCATGATTACATTGCTAGCAAGAAGCAAAGCCATAGGAGCGCCTGGGTGGCTCAGTGAGTTAAGCCTCTGCCTTCAGCTCAGGTCATGATCTTGGGGTCCTGGGATTGAGCCCCACATCGGCCTCTTTGCTCAGCAGGGAGTCTGCTNAGCAGGGAGTTTGCTTTCCCCCTCTCTCTCTGCCTGCCTCTCTGCCTATTTGTGATCTCTCTCTCTCTGTGTCAAATAAATAAATAAAATCTTAAAAAATCTTGAAAAAAAAAAAAGAAGCAAAGCCATAACTGAATGGAGTCTTCTGTCCTCTCATCTCCCATGGATGTTAGTAAGATTGGCAAATCCAGGCAATAATGTTCTATGTCTTAGCAGTTTTATGAATTGTGCACAAGTCACATTTTCCATTCAGAAGAAACAGAAATCTTGTACTGTTGGTAGCCTGACTCCTTTCAGACAGATTTAGTAGCCATGGTGGAAATGAACACCATTGGATCAATAAGGACATAGAGTATAAAGTCTGACTACACTGCAGGCCTAGAGCTATGAGAATAGCTGTAGTAGAGCATTTCCATACCTTCCTCCAAGATGAAGTATGTAATTAAATGATATATAATTATTCATTAAAATTAATTAAAATCAGGATGTAGAGGGATTATTTAATAAGTGATGTTAATATAATTGTGTTGGCATTCAGGGAGAAAAATTAGATTTCTCTTTACTTATTATTTTATTTTTTTAGAGAGCAGGGCGGAGGGCAGAGGGAGGAGGAGAGAGAGAGTTTTAGGCAGGCTCCACTCCATGCCCAGCACAGAGCCTGACTTGGGGCTCAATCTCACAACGCTGACATCATGACCTGAGCTGAAATCAAGAGTTGGATGCTTAACTGACTGTGCCACCCAGCCATCCCTGCTCATTATTTTTAAAAAAGTTTCCAAATGGATCAAAGATTAATGTTAAGAATTAATTCATAAATACATTAGAAGAAAATATTGGTGAATACGTTTAAAATCTTGGGTTGGAGAAGGATAATAGAAAACCAGAGACTGCAAAAGAAAAACCTAATAAGTTGCAGTACATAAAAACTACCGCTATTTGTTATAAAAATAATAAGGTGCTGGTGTTAATAAAAAATGTGAAGGTAATTTGGAGCATAGTGTCTAGAGAATCGTATGCCATGCACACACACTCATGTACCCACACATTCCTAGGAGCACTCACACATTCAGGAAGAGTCCTGTGTAAGGGTGTAAGTAGCAACATTATCAAACTAGTCGGTGTTGCAGCTTAAACGTCCTTTAGCAAGGAATGGGTAAATAATTTATGGCACAGTCACACAAAAAACATCAAAAGCAATAACAAAGAAAGATGTAGAAAACAAGAGTATATAATATTTATGGATACATGATGCTTATGGATTCAGAAGTATGGAGTAAAACGATAAAACTTGTAGAGGGACGATAAACCCCATATTTGGCTCACAGATGACCCCTGGTCATGGAGGAGGAAGAAGATCAGTCACTTTATTATACCTGTCTGGTACACAGAACTGGTCCCCAGGATGGAAACAAGGAGGAGCGGCCACCCTAAGCGGTGCGGGGGCCGGGGGGGGATGTTTTTCATTTGGTCCAACCCCTGAGCCAAAGCCCACCCAGGAGACAGGGACATTGTGGTGGGCGGGCAGCCTCCTGTGTTGTAACAGTTGAAGCCATGGTCAGGTATTGGTAGTTAACCACATTTTGGACAGCATTAGAGAATATCCTATTAGCTTAACTTCCTAAAAGTTGGTATTTTATGCTCCAAATTGCAGACTAGTGGGACGTGTAAGCAAAACATGCCATCTGAGGGTTTTCTAGAACTGTGGCTTCTGTGGGCCTATGAAAGTACCTATTAAATTGTAATACAGCTCTTGGTTCAGGTAGAGTGAGTTGTGGAGGCTCTTCTTTAGGAGGATCACTGAGACCCCACCACACTGACCAGTGCCAACCATCCATTAAGTCATTATTTTTGATTTACTGCTTATTACTTATGACTTGGGACTTATGGTAGTCTTTCTAACCCAGGTCTGGGTGGTGAAGAAAACACTTGGAAGCAGAGGGCCCAGTTCTAGAAATATGTAACTGCCCTGTACACCTGAGAGGGCAAACCCTGAGAGAATTTGGAGTTCGGAAGGCTGATTTTACCTGCTTTCACATCATTTCCCAAATACTCTCTGTAGCGGTAGTTCTCAAAGTGAAGTCAGGGGCCAGCATTATCAGCTTCACCTGAGGACTTGATAAATGTGCGCATTCTCGGACCCCACCCACAGGGTCAGAATTGGAAACTCTGCTGTGGGTTTTTGCAGAGTTCCCTGAGGCTCACCAGCCTGTAAACTAGAGGTGGAGTTAGGAAGAAGGTCGTTAGTATAGTAGGCTGTTTCCACTGGTCCTACCTGCTAGCTGACTTTAATTAACACTTAGGCATTTCAGAAATACACACAGACCTATTTTATCACGCTCGATCTATCTGCACCTTGGTTTGATTCACCCAGACCTGAGGTGATAGTGTTGACCAGGTAGAAACTCTGCTCCCAGCCTCTAGTGCTCATGGGTCAGAGGAGAGGGACCCATTAGTAGAACGTCACATCAAAATTCATAAAACTCATCCTAAGATTGACCAGCCCCTGGTAGAGTATCTTGAAGTATCAATTTGTGGAGCCTGGGAGATTAAAGTTAAGTGATCTGTGGATCTTTTAGTTGATAAAGAATGGTTCATTAGTCATTTTTTCATCAAATAGATTTTGGGCATCTCCGATGTCCAGTCTAACTGCTGGGACATAATGGTGAACAAACCAGCGATGTTACCTCCCTCATGAGGCTTAGATTTTGTTGTGGGGCAAAAACAAACAAGCAAGTACACAAGCATGACATATAATGATAAGAGCATTAAAAAAAATAAAAATTTAAAAAATTTAAAAAAATTTTAAAAAATTAAAAAAAAAATAAAACAGATAATGGGACTGAAAACTGATGAGGGGCTGAGTGCTCTAAGGTGGTGATAAGTGGAAATCTGAATAGAGAGAGGGAAGGAGCCATCACATAATCAGGGAGAGATTGCCAAGGAGAAGGATCGAAAAGTTTAAATGTCACGTGGTGGGAAGGAAAGGCAAGGATGGTAAGAATGACCCCAATGCCACTGTCTTGCGTCACTCCTCTGTTAGTGTGGGTGGAATCTGTGATTATGAGGAAACATTACTCCTGTGATTATATTACCTCACATGGCAAAGGGGATTGTTCAGTTGATTTTGGGTTAATCAGAAGGGAGATTATCTGAGTGGGCCTAATCTAACCACAGGAGCCCTTAACGGGCAGAGTTTTCTCTGGCTGGTGGTGGAAGTCATCGACCAGATTTGGGCGTGTGTGAAGAACCAGCCCCTTTGCTGGTTCTAAGTGGAAGGGGCCCTCTGAGGGAAGTGTGGACAGCCTTCAGGAGCTGAGAAGCCTCTGGCTGAAAGCCAGCAAGGTCACAGGGAC
Organism: Ailurus styani; assembly: GCA_002007465.1. Taxonomy (NCBI): domain Eukaryota; kingdom Metazoa; phylum Chordata; class Mammalia; order Carnivora; family Ailuridae; genus Ailurus; species Ailurus styani. The sequence continues at coordinate 79,573 of LNAC01000293.1, read as the reverse complement.
TTGAGGTCTTTAACCCCAAGGAATGAACTGAATTCAACCAACCATTCGAGTGAACTTGGAAGCAGTTTCTTCTCCAGAGCCTGCAGGTAAGAGCCCAGGCTGGCTGACATTTTGACGTTGGCCTGATGGAACCCTGACGGGACCCTCAGCAGACAACCCGGTTGAGCTCGTGGGGACTTGTGATGTACAGAACTGTAATGTAATAAGTAGTATTGCTTTAAGCGACCAAATCTGGGGTGATTTGTTATGGAGCAATAGAAAACCATCCAAATGGTGTTTGGAGTGCTTGAGAATAGGTCAGAGCTGCTGGAGCCCAGTGAGGCAGGAAAGAGCAGTGCAGAACACAATGCAAGGTGAAGAGGAGTAGATTAGATTTCATTTAGAAACATGGAGTTAGCTCAAACACAGAAAGGTGAATGAACAATGCAAAGAAAAAACCTGGAATGTATAGCACCAAACTGTTTATAAACATACATTAACATAGATTTTTCACTTTCGTACATATATGTAAGACAACACTGGGAAAATAGTGTGGAAGGATATACATTAAATACCTTTAAAAAAATAGCAACGCCACAATTTTATTTATTTATTTATATGATAGAGTGAGCACTGAAGCAGGGGGAAGGGGAAAGAGGGAGAGGGAGGGGGAGACTCCCTGCCAAAAGCAGAGCCAAATAGATGTGGGGCTCAGTCCCAGGACCCTGAGATCATGACCTGAGCCGAAGTCAGATGCTTAACCAACTGAGCCAACCATGCATCCCAACTTTAAATACTTTTAAGGGTGGCCCCTTAAGAGCAGGATGTGGACTTAAGGAAAAAATAAAATGAGTCTTTCCATAGATCAATAATGCTAGTTAGCTGTGCCAGCATATGATCAAACAAGCTCAGGCTCCTGAGAATCACAATTACAAAACATCCTAAAACAAAATAATAGGAAAGGAAGAAAAAACAGGAATAATTTCAATTATAGTTGTGGCTAACATTTATTAAGAATTTACCACATGCCAAGCACTTCTCAAAACATGTAGTTGAGGGCATCTGGGTGGCTCAGTCGTTAAGCATCTGCCCCTGGCTCAGGTCAGGATCCCAGGGTCTTGGGATCGAGCCCTGCATTGGGCTCCCTGCTCAGCAGGAAGCCTACTTCTCTCTCTTCCACTCCCTCCCGCTTGTGTTCCCTCTCTCGCTGTGTCTCTCTCTGTCAAATAAATAAATAAAATCTTTTAAACAACAACAAAAAACCATGTAGTTGTATTAACACACTTAGTTCTCCCAGTTTGCCTGTGGGGTTGTACTGTTATAGTCCCATTTTACAGATAAAGACACTGACTTTCAGGCAGTTTAGGGAGCCTGTGTAAAGTCATGTAGCTATTAAGAATCCATAAAAATGAAAATCTGATCAGTCTGTCTCCAGAATCTTTTTTCTCATCTCTGTGCTAAGATAGGTCCTGAAGTTTCATTTCCACCAACAAATTTCATCTAGGCCAGTGGTCTCACATTAGAATATTTACACTCTTGAAAGTACACAAAGACTTTCCAGGGGGAGTTCGTACATTAATAATTTAATGCATTTAACTTCCAGAGACTCAGCTTACATGGGTACTCTTTCTAAACATGAATTGCCAGAGATTAAAAATGAGTACCTAGTGTCCTTTCTTTAAAATAAAATTTAAATTCAATTAATTAACATATTTTGTATTATTAGTTTCAGAGGTAGAGTTTAGTGATTTATCAGTTGAAAACTATAAAGCACTTAAGAAAGAAATTGAGGAAGACATAAAGAAATGGAAAAACCTTCCATGCTCATGGTTGGAAGAATAAATAGTGTTAAAATGTCTATGCTACCCAGATCAATCTAGATCCAGTGTCCTTTTATTTTACAAAAATAGAGGTATATTTCTCCCCTAACCCAAGTGAGACTGGATGATGCCATGAGTAATAAAACCCAAAATGTCAAATAAAATAATACATTGAAATACTGGTTTAGCAGTGCTTCCTTAATGAAGACCAGGGGTCAGCAAACTTTCAGGAAAGAGCCAACTAGTAAATATTACATGTTTTGTGGTTTCTTTTGCAGCTCAAGTGTGCTGTTACATTACAAAAGAATAAGGAAATGAATGGGCAGGGCTGTGTTTGATAAAATTTTACCTGTGCACTGTAGTTTGCCAACCCCTGATTTCTGTCTTTCTTTATTGTATGCATATTTCTGTTAAAGATGAAGCTTGGCATCGCAAAGGGAGAAATTAGGCCAAGATAGAATGCTCTGGATTCAGAAGTCAAAGACGTATTGGTTCCTGATGCTGATTATTTTTATTTAACGTTTAAATTGCAAATCACTAAAAAATGTTTTAGAAAATTAAATTCTCAAGGCACATATATTTTTATATAAAATCCAATGATTTATGGTCTTGTTGGTGGTGTTGGACTAGTAGTCGACAACCTAGCCAATACCACCTGCATTGGTAGTATGGGACTAAACCTCCCTCCATGCTGGCCACCAGTAGTGCCATTAGTAAAATGTTCTCATTTCCAGTTGTCTTTCCTCTCCTTTCTCTCTTTGGAACCGAGTCATGTGAGCTGAAACAGGCAATTTAAACACACAACACTAACTTCATTTGTTTCCGGCAGTTCTTCCGTTTCCTCTAGCCAGTCCCAAACAGATTGGCTGAAGTTCTAGGCTATATTATTGAGCATAACCAGCCTTAACCTTTGACTACAGGCATTGAACAACCAATGAAAATAAAAGCTTGCATATAACAGGTTTTACATATGGTGAAGTACCATGGCACTGTGCATTAAGAAATAATACATAACCCATTAAAAGAGAACACATTTTATTATAATTCCTTATGAAGTTAAAAACAGAAACAGAGCCTTCTAAATGAGGGATCATGAAACAACAAAGGGCCATTCCATTAAAAAACAAGGCTTCTGAAACATTTAAAAATGTAAGATAACACACAGGATCCTCAGTCAGTATTCCCGCTACTAACATGCAGTTCCCCGTCACAGTTATAGGGGTTTATGTCCACCTTCCAAATTCTCAGGTGGATAAAGACGAGCCGTGTGATTTTTTAAGTAACAAAACTATGCATTTACATAGTTGTTCTGGAAAGAGGAAAGGAAGCAGAATCTGCTCCAGTGTTGTTCTCTACTGTTTGCCCCCAAAGCCTATTATTCCCAAGTCACAGGGAAGGATGGTGAGGGTAGAAAGAAAAGAGGTAATGTTCTTGGTCATGTCCAAAAAAAAATTAATATAGGAGTTATATATGTCTAAGGATGTAAGTATTTTTGCTTCTTTTAACCTTGACTATATCAGAGATATGTAATATATATCTTTTTAAAAATAGCATCTATCACATATCCCAAATTTTAAAAAGTGCTTACCATCTCCAGTACACAGCTCTTTCTGTTCAGGGAGAGCAACATCCCGGTGTGTAACACATATAATTGTATATACTCAGAATTTCCTTCTTAGCTACCTGGGAAGGAAAAATCCATATAATTTAGGGAATGTACTCCCTGACAGGCATTTAATCCTTTCAAGACAGAGTCTGAGTTTAAGATATTTCTGACTGCACAGTCTCATGGATTATCTACCTTATCGAAGTCTACATTCTATGATTTTAGTATTAATTTTAACACATTTATATTTAATATTCTATTGATACTGATTTCAGTAAGAATGTGCCACCTAGTGCCTCATCCTCCATGGCTCCTGAGGGCCAATCTGAGTCATGTGGTTACTATGCCAGTTCATGCCAGATAGACAAGGGGCTACCAGAAAGATTGACATCTCTAGTAGCAAGGGAGCATTAACCAGCCTTTCCTGAATTGGAAGCACAGGCATTTATACAATCCCCCTGTAAAAATCTTACTGTTTGCCATTACAAAATTGCATTAACCCAAGTACTGTCGGTGACCTCACCTTCTCTTTCATGTTGACAGTCTCTCCGATATATAAATTTGCTATTTCTGGGTTTCTCTTGAGGCCACCTTGTTTATTTCCTGTGGTTATTCTTATAGGAGCTGGGTGCCTACAGAAGGGAGAAGCGGATAAAGAGAGAGGGATGGAATTAAGATCCATGTGAGTCCTGATAATTGATATTCAGAACCTTGACACCTTACTTTTCCCACTTTGGCACCAGTAGTTTCCACTGGTGGGAGAAACAGTATGAAATGTTGTCATCCTGTCCTCATTTTAGAAAATGGGTGCTTAGTTTAAGAACTGGACCTTGTAAGGGTTATGGAAAAGAAGGTCCTCCCAAATATACCACCAGATTTGCTATTAACTGGTGAGAAGTCAGTATAATCTTAGATCATCTATAAAAAATAGAATCTAAACAAGCCAATGGGAGTCCTTTCCCACGGGTCACAAGAGACAGTTAAAATATTTAACATTTAATTAGTTAAAACTAGGATTCTGGTAAGCTTATCTTTCCTCCCCAACCCACAAATTCATAGTGGTTAGTGCACTGTACTCCCATCCCCTGTTGGTGAGTCAGGACCTCTAATATTCCCAGTTGGTCTTGGCTAAGATTTCATAGAATCTGTCATATGGACAGTAAATAGAATTAGAACAAACAAAGGAAATGTGAAAAAGGCAGTATGGATAATATAAAGATTTAATCTCATCATCTGGAGACTGTCGCCACAGTAAGTATTTGTGCATTTTTAAAAATGTATTCTCAATATTCACTTAACACAATTGAAACTCCACCATTAGGTTACCTGGCCCTGCCCTCACTCTCATCAGCATCCTTATATTTTTATAGGAACATGAACATAATGTTTAAATTTGTTTTAAAAAGACACCAAGTCTTGGTTTCTTGGTTTTTGAATGGAGAAAAAAATTAAAGGAAAGGACCTTCCCTCAGGGTTTCTCATGGAGGTCGGGGGAATGAGATGGGTTATGTGGGAAGGCAAGGTATCAAAGCTTCCTGTGAGGGTTTCCAACTGTCCACAGCTCTCCTCAGACTGATGCCCTTGTTCTACCATCCTGACCCCCAACCCAGGGAGGAGCACCAGATTCTTTGGGGGGAGCTGAGAGGTCAGGAGGTAGTTTAGGTGATCATTTTAAGGTTAAATGTGTCAACCACTCACACTCTTCCTCTGTTTGCCTAAGCCAGGAAGGACTGGCTGCTTCTTCAGGCTATAAAAATTTAAAGGGGTATGAGGCCTTTTTAAAAAAATTATGTTATATTATCACCACACAGTACATCATTAGTTTTTGATGTAGTGTTCCAAGATTCATTGTTTGTGTATAATACCCAGTGCACCATGCAATACATGCCCTCCTTAATACCTAACACTGGGCTAACCCATCCCTCCATCCCCCTCCCCTCTGAAACCTTCAGTTTGTTTCTCAGAGTCTATAGTCTATATATGTTTCAAGCTATATTACAAAGCTGTGATCACCAAGATAACAGGTTGCTGGCACAAAAACAGACACAGACCAGTGGAATAGAATAGAGAGCCCAGATATGAACCCTCAACTCTATGGTCAAATAATCTTCAACAAAGCAGGAAAAAATATCCAATAGAAAAAAGACAGTCTCTTCAATAAATGGTGCTGGTGAAATTGGACAATTATATACAGAAGAACAAAATGTGACCATTCACTTACACCATACACAAAGATAAACTCTAAATGGATGAAAGACCTCAGTGTGAGACAGGAATCCCTCAAAATCCTAGAGGAGAACATAGGCAGTAACCTCTTCAAAGTCAGCCACAGTAACTACTTGCAAGACATGTCTCCAAAGGCAGGGGGAACAAAGCGAAAATGAAGTTTTGGGACTTCATCAAGGTAAAATACTTCTACACATCAAAGAAACAATCAACAAAACAAAGAGCCAACCCACGGAATGGGAGAAGATATTTGCAAATGACACTACAGATAAAGGGCTTGTATCCAAGATCTATAAAGAACTTCTCAAACTCGACACCCAAAAAACGAATAAGTAAAAAAAATGGGCAGAAGAGACAAACAGACACTTCTCCAAAGAAGACATATGAATGGCTAACAGACACATGAAAAATGTTCAACAGCATTAGCCACCAGGGAAATTCAAATCAAAACCGCATTGAGATACCACCTTACACCAGTTAGAACAGCAAAAATTGACAAGGCAACAAACAACAAATGTTGGAGAGGCTGTGGAGAAAGGGGAACACTTTTATGCTTCTGGTGGGAATGCAAGTTGGTGCAGCCACTTTGGAAAACAGTGTGGAGCTTCCTCAAAAAGTTAAAAATAGAGCTACCCTATGACCTGGCAATTACACTACTGGGTATTTACCCCAAAGATACAGATGTAGTGAAAAGAAGGGCCACATGTACCCCAATGTTCATAGCAGCAATGTCCACAATAGCCAAACTGTGGAAGGAGCCAAGATGCTCTTCAACAGATGAATGAATAAAGAAGATATGGTTCATATATACAATAAAGAAAAATCTTACAAAATAGCTTTAGAAATAGATTTTCTACAAAGAAAACTGTTGTGTGGGGAAATATCGGAATGCAATACCTATTGCTCAGTCTCTCCCACAGGTATGGAAAAAACCCAGAGGACCGTGTTCAGATCACACAGTGTATATAATCAACTTAATATTTACAGCAAAAAGCAAGGGTCATGGTCAAAACAGCCCTTATAGTGGCTCCTGCATTCCTTTCTCAAAGTGTCCCGTCTTTGACATGAGCGAGTTTTACGAAGGCATTTTGCTCCTGGGCTATTAGATTCCAGCTACAGAGATGGGTCCAGATTAATAAGGTTGGGATACTTTTGGTACCAACAACATCCATGGTTAGAGAAATGTCTGTTTGTGGTATTCAGTGGCATAGCAATTGGATGTATATTTGTGGGATTGAACAGTAGGTGATATATCTAATAGTTTATCAAATTCAGGGCAGTAGCAACTTCCCAAGACTGGCGTACGAGTGACATCAGCGAGGCAAGAGTCACGTGGGCTACCCTGCAGGAGAGAGAGAAGATAGGTTGGATCCCTTCCCCCTCCCATCGTTGTAGCCATGCTCTCAGGCCCAAAGGAGGTAATATCTTATCCATTGAGGGAATTCCTCCCCATTGATTGAGAAAGATAGTTTATCCTCTACCACAAGCAAAGATAATGCTCTTGATCCCATACCGAGAGGGGTGAGCGCAAATTTTCTGGCTTGTATACTTTTGTGGCTTAATAAAGATTTCTATTTAATATATTGATATCCAGATGATGGGGATACCAAGGCAAAGCGGCAGGGCTACATTAAGGAAAATGTCGAACTTCAGACCTTCAACTGATGGCCACTATTTCTGACGTCCTTGTAGGCAAGAATCCATGATCTGTACCAGGGGGATAAATGGAGAAAGAGGGTAGTGTCTCCCTGCCCACTGTTGTGTAATAGGCATCCTGATCTGCCACTGATTTGAATTTTCAGGAAAGGATTAGAAGAGTGGAAGTGCCTTGTGCCCCCCCTCCCCCTTGGTGATTGAGATGTAAATAATTGTAAAGAGTGGTTTTATAATTGAAGGAAGGAGATGAATAACCTGGTCGAACATGTAGTGCAAATGAATACCACCCTTTTTGGGAATTGCTGTATCAAGACCCCACACTACTCACCTGAGATTTGTAGTATAGACTAGGGTTATCTTGTCTTCCCACCTGCCACTTAAGCCTGTTTTTACACTGCCAGTTAAAATGCTCAACCATTCCTGTATCTGAGAAGTCATATGGAATATGTAGAGCCTATCAGATGCTCCATTACCGGGCCCATTGATGTGTAGCTTGGATGGCAAATTTGGACTGCATCCATTATCAGATGCAATATGCTTGGGGAACATGAATAGCAAACAAATGTGGACTCATAGGGCCTTCATAGTGTGGCCAAAGTCAGTGGAATGTATAGGGATGGTTACACCAAACCTGGAGAAATTGTCAATGTAGTCAGGATCTAGCCAAATGCTCTGGGCAGGACTAGAAGCCCAGCAGGATCTATTTGTTAAGAACATCCTGGCCATTGGCTGCAGGTGTTTGTCCCTGAATAGTATTTTTAGCTTTGGTTGGAGTCTGGCAGGCAGAACTGCTTTTCCACGTCCTTTTGGCATCTTTCATGAGAGTGGCAGTCCATGCATGTAGTTCCAGTCCAAGATAGTGTCTGAATTTTCATAAGCCATCCTCTTATGGATCCAGGAGTCACTTGGTTGCACATCTGCTTGCTCTGAGGTAGAGAATAATTTGGTCTCTGCTTTTAGCTGACAAACACAGACTATTTATTGATTGTGCTCCCCTTTGTTAATGTAGAGACCTTTTAGAGAGCATCCACATGGGTAACAAAAAGCTTATTAGCAGAAGAGTCCATTTTTTTCTGACTATCTCATCCCCATAGGAAGCTCATTTAATACACCAGTCTGAGCCTTGCTACTGGCCTGACCAAGCAACCAGGCCCTTAGCCACAGCCCGTTAGTTGGTGAAAATACAGCATGGCTCATAGGCTAGGGTGGCCCTGGTAGTCATCCATATTGCAGAGAGCTCTTCCCATTGTGCCACATGTTCTTTACCGTACTAGGTAAGGGAGAGGTCCCTTTCAAGTTGGAATGTAGCCCTTCTCCAGTGCATCCCTGTGGAAGATAACTGGGAGGAGCCATCAGTGAACTAGACCCATGCATCATCTAGGTCTCTTTATCTGGGTCCTCATTAGGCCAGTAGAGTCAGTGGCTCTAAGGGTGATATGTCCGGGAGACAGAAAGTCACTCCTGAGATATTTTCATGGAGTTGCAAGACCTGTATGTACCATTTCTCTTTCACTACAGAGGATTTCTGAGACACCCCAACCTGGTAACTTGGGGCCTCTGTTCAGATCCATAACATGATTGGGATTTCTGGCCCTAAGACTATTTTACAGCCATGGGTCATGTGCTCAGTGTCTACCAAGATCCTAATACAGACTAATATATTTCTACTAAACATTTAGGAAGAGAATATTTCAATCTTGAATAAATTATTTGAGAGAATCGATAAATTGGTAATAATTTCCACCTCATTTTATGAAACTAAAATAATCTTGATAACAAAATCTGACAAGGATAATAAAAAGAGAAAATAACAGGTAATCACTCTTGCTAATATTACACAGGTATAAACATTATAAAAAAACATTAGATAAAGCAAGTCCAGAATTACACAAATAAAGATAATGCTAATTGGGTTTGCATCAATAATGAAATCTGGACTTGATGTTAGAGAAAATTATCCATGTATTTTACCACAATACCAGATTAATGGGTGATATAGTCATCTCAATAGATGTAGTAAAAGTATTTGGTAGAATCAATCAACTATAGGTGATGAAGGAGCAAAATATTGATATAAAGAAACTTTAATTTGATTAAATTTATTAATTTTATTAAATTTGATCAAGTTTATCAAATTAAAGACTTTTTTATATTTTTTTATTTTTTTATTTATTTTTTATTCTTTGCCCCAGGGGTACAGGACTGTGAATCATCCGGCTTACATCTTTCACAGCATTTACCAAAGCACAAACCCTCCCCAACGTCCATAACCCATCCACCCTATCCCTACCCTCCCCCCCCCAGTAACCCTTAGTTTATTTCGTGAGATTAAGAGTCTCTTATGGTTTGTCTCCTTCCCCATCCCATCTTGTTTCATTATTTGTCCCTCCCTACCCCCCACAACCCCCCACCCTGCCCCTCAAGTTCCTCATATCAGATCATATGATAATTGTCTTTCTCTGATTTGCTATCCCTTTTAATATTCATAATAAAATTGCAAGGAGAATAGTATTATTACCTCCTTTTTTACAGAGTATGAATGTGAGCTTTAGCTTGTTTAACTTTCCTAAACTTGAATAACAGAGTGGAAAAACTGGTCTATAATTCCAGAGGTTAAGCCCTTCACCGGTGGACTCTGATGACTTCTGGAACAATACTAGATGCTTGTACTGGAATGATTTAAAATTATTTTTAAAAAAGATTTATTGAGAGAAAGAGAGAGAGAAAGCATGAGCAAGGGGAAGAGCAGAGGGAGAAGCAGACTCCCTGCTGAGCAGGGAGCCCAAGGCTCCATCCCAGGACCCCAAGATTACGACCCGAGTAGAAGGCAGATACTTAGCTGAGCCACCCAGGCAGCCCTAGAATGATTTAAAGGATAAATGTAAAGTTTATGAATTTTAGATCATAGAAATGTTAACATCAGGAGAAAGTTAAAAAAAAAAAAAAAGAAAACAAAAGACAAAGTTGTGCGGACTTGGCTTTGTCTTTCTTCAACACTCTTCCTCTTTGTAGCTGGTGGCTGGGTTCTCCTGGCTTTCCAGATGCAGACAGAACACTGTGTGGGTCTCAGCTTGAGGGATCTCCTTGTCCCTGAAAGATGGGGTTGTTGGGAACAAAAGTCCTTTTCATGACACATGAGGAAGCCCTGTGCATGTACTTAATTGACAGGAGATTGTAAGATTGAGAATACAATTCAGTTGTCATGAAAACCAATAATAGGCCTTCCATTCAGATGCTTGGATTTTTTTTTATTGAGATATAATGTATTATTTGCCGCAGGGGTACAGGTCTGTGAATCATCAGGCTTACACATTTCACAGCACTCACCATAGCACATACCCTGGATGCTTGGAATTTTATTTACTGTGAGCTTTGATTTCCAAGTTCATTTTAAAATTACACAGTCACATTCTTGTCACAACTGACATTTTTAGAAAATACAATAAAAATGCTTAGCTGGAACTTTTATTCCAGCTGAGTACTGGGATGAATATATCTATTATACATAAATGATTATATATACATATGCATATATATATATATACACACACACAAGGGGACAAAATATATGATGACATATATCTGTTTCTCTTTTGAAAAATCTTCCCTTGTTCTCTTGTATTATAAGCAAATACTTTTAAGGCTTGACCTCACTAAAGTAACTAAAACATTAACTTAAGGAAGAATCAACAAAGATGGATTTGTGGATTTACTTGATGCCGAGAAAGATGGTTTTCTTTAAGGTCCCTGTCTCCTCCTGGGGATGTTTATTTCTGGGCGAGTCACTTGAGTATCTCTGCTGCTGATTCTTCCAGCCAAACCTGCAGAAAAAAGAAATAAACATCTTCTGATTTCCCATATATATGATTTAGGCTATTCTCCTTATTAGATGGACACCTGAAAAAAAATCACGTAGTGGAAACAGGTTCCTACAATTCGGCATTTATTGGAAGTGTTATGGGCCATGCCAGCTCCCAGGCCATCTCAACAGGCCTCATGCAGTCACCCTCATCAAACAGCACTTCTTGCCTGATGTGCTTCTTGGAGATACAGCGTTTGGGGCATCTGGAGAGTCACAGATTTTAGGTGGTTGACACTGTGAGGGCCCCCATGGGCTCTCTAAATCAGTAGGAAAAGGAAGGCAGCTGAGAGTGGGATGCCATATATATTCACTTAAGGCCGGCCCCACTTCCCGTTTCCTGAGACGTGCTGGCTGGGGGTCTGCTCAGATGAAGGTCTCTGTGGCTTTAGGGGTCTGGACGCTCCTTGCTGCCTTGATTTGGCTTTGCGCCGAGAGCATCTATGGTAAATGGCCAGTTCTGGAGAACACTTCCTTGGAAGGGTTATGATCACTTTTCATGCAGGGAGTCTTCTCGCAAAGAAATTAGATCTTACAATTAGATAGAAGAGAAATACTTTTGGGCCAAGAAGACTTGAGTCAATACACTGAGGCCATCTGGGGTGGATGGGGAGAAGGGCACTGGGACTCAAGGCGTTGGGACCCTCCGGGGTTGGGGGCAGCAGGGCATCAGGGCCATGTGGGTTCAGGATAGGAGGGCATTGACACCTGGCTGCGACCCATGATGCACTGGGGTTCAAGGAAGATTCTACTTCACCCAGTTTGTGTAGCAGCTACCCGTGCTCCTCAGGCTTTCCCTCAAATAATTTCTCAGCCACTTGAGACATGACTTCATGATGTCAGACTGAAATGATGTAGTATGAAATGTAGTATGAAAAAAAAATGAAGCCAGAGGCCCAGACTTCCTGTATGTCCATGCCCACTTTTGAATCCATCTTTAAACTGTCAGAACTCTTTTTTTCCTTTGGGAAGGATCTTCCTGATAATCTTATCTAGGTGATGTTGGGATAGTATTTCAAACACATGGAGCAATTTGGAGCTTACTATCACTGATGTAGAACCTGCCTTCTCCAATGCTACTTTTCCCCCAAAAACCCCTCCCTGAATTTTCCTACTCTCTTGATGATTTATCTGTAAAGACCAAGAACTTACAGGCTTATATAGTGTTGGAATCTCTTGCTCATGACATATGAATATATTTTCATGCTGGGAAGATTTAGATTCTCAAAGTGTTTAAGAATATCCTGGCTGTATTCCAAGGTCTCCTGGTTCTGTTACTCTTTGGGGAGCTTTCCTAGTCAGGGTTTGAACCTCTAGCTACTGTTTTCATTGTGCGTTCTGACTTTCTATTATTAATTTGCAATGGACATATAAGTGAGCACCAGTCCTACAAGAAAGAAGATAGTAGACAATTAGTCCCTCTGACACATGACTGGCTTGCTCAGTATCATGTTAGACTTATTTGTGAGAAATAGGAGATACTAAAATATTGATGGCAGATGGGCATTTCTAAAGACACTTGTTGACTCTTTCTTCAACAACTACCTGCTGTCAATTCCTAAACTGATGCAAGATGCATCTACTGGGAGATAACTTAATGAGCTTTTGCTGTGGGAAAATCATCCTCCAGCTCCTGGTATTTCTACAGCTACCATAGACGGGGCAGTTTACTAAGTAAATCTGTGAAGAGAATAGGGTCAAAGTCAATCACGTGTGTGGTTTGTGCTTAACAGCCCAGGAAACTGAGTTTTTAGATGATATGCAAGCTCCAGTTATAATGTTTGGCATATGGTATATTATTGAGATTGGCATGAATAATGGAAAACATCCATGCCAAGTTATCCCAATTGCTTTAGGAAGGAAATTTTGCTTCCTAATAATTTTTCTGACCACAGATCTGTTCACATAGGTCTTCCAATGGTAACTTTTAAGCAAGGCTTTCGACTTGGAGCCCCTTACCAATTTACTTATCATCTTATGTCCTTTTTGCAGGAGACAATGACTAATTATGATTATACCTGAGTATTACTGAATGTGCTCCTACTGTTGCTTTGCTCCCCCCTCTGTTTTTTTCTTTTTTAGATTTTATTTATTTATTTGACACAGAGAAAGAGATCACAAGTAGGCAGAGAGGCAGACAGAGAGAGGAGGAAGCAGGTTCTCTGCTGAGTAGGGAGCCTGATGTGGGGCTCAATCCCAGGACCCTGAGATCATGACCTGAGCTGAAGGCAGAGGCTTTAACCCACTGAGCCACCAGGTGCACCCCCCCCACTTCTGTCTTTAAAGACATGCTGGTGAGGGACAGAAGGCATTGATCAGGCTTCAACAGTGACTGAATTACCTATTTGTGGAATAAGAGGACACTGCTTTATTTACTTCCAGGTTTTGTTAGACTCCAAGGAGAGAATTAACATGTAAGTGCTTTGGTTGTGGCTGTATTTGGAATACATCCAGTAACTAGGAGACCTTTGAGAGTGTAGGAAATTCGTCTTAAATGTCATCTCAAACCACTGTAGCTTAACTTTCCAGTAACTGGCTAGAATTGCCACTTTGGGTGTTCATTCACTCGAACTAGTTTGGCCCAGTTCCACATAGTGATCTGAGGCTCTGAAAACACTTGGTCAAATTGCCAGAACTTACATGCAACCTCACTATGAGTCTTCACTGTTGGCGGCCTTCACGGACTCATGAATAAATTGCATTGCAGTTTTAACCAGTTTTTTTTTTTTTAAATCTAATAGTCGGGTATCTACAGAATTCAAGCCCTGTCCAACCAGCTGTAAGAAGGCTGCCTTCCTAAAGGTTGGCTGGCCAGCCAGACTTTCACTCGGTAAAGGGGATGTGCTCCGTATCAATCAGGACTACAATTCAAATGATATATATTCAACACTTACTGGGTTCTGTGTTGCTGTGAATATAAAGATAGTTAAAAAATGAAATCCACGTTCAAAATATTTACCCTGGCTTAGATGACCGGTTGTGTTTTAGTTACTTCTATGAATGTCAAAATAGGAAGATAAGATTTAAACCCTGTGACTCATGAGAACATGAAGAAGCTGTATCGGTAGAGCCCTATATTGGGTTTTGATTCTTATGCCTTCATAAGTGTAGGGCAGGTCTAGACTCTCTAAGAACAGTCTCTTTTTGGAAAAAATCTTTTTAAAAATGCTTCTCTTTCATTGGAACTTTGTATCAATAGATATATAAGGTTTGTCTTGTGACTCTCTTCTTTCTCACAATTGTTTTCAGAATGATCACTCTACATGTATAACTATATTTTCCCTGTTATGTAGAACTTGATTATATAAATACATTATAACTTATTCCTTCCTTTGGCTGTCAGTCATTTGGCCTGAAGTATTTTTGTTCGTTTACCTTTTTGTTTTATTATCGATGTATATTTGCAATTCATTTATTGCAACCATTTTTTTGCTTTTCGACCTTTATGTTTGCTTTGATGCTTTGTCTCTTTCCCCTCCTGCTTTATTACCTTCTCCTAAATCGTTTGAAATTTGTTTTTCTCTCCTTAGTTCTGTTTTGTTCTCCATTTTGGAAGTTTTGTAATCCAATTTATTATTTTCCCCCCCCGACAACTAATGATGCCTCTTTAAATACTAAAGCTAATAAATCTGTTTTTTTTTTCTTTCTGGACAGTGGTAGACCCATGCAATTCAAATCTGATCACCCCTTAAGAAACTCTGGTTCATGTCCGCCTGGCACAGTTGGTCAGAATCCAGCACAATTTTACTTTCACGGGACACATTAATCCATTAGAAATAGTGATTATTCTTAATGGACTGACTTTCTCTCTTCAGTGGATTTTCTCTCTTCAGATTCTTTCCTCTATGACTCTGACTGTCTCTGTTTCTGGTTGCTCCAGATACGGTCATACTCCCCCACTCTTTTTCCTTCTTCCTCTCCAAAAAGCATTCCTGGGAATGTATCTTTCCTATTGGCATGCATTAGAATTTACTTCTGTCTCTTCTGTGTAGCCCTAGATACACCACCCTCTTTGGAATCTAATTTTTTTAAGGGGATGCAGGGGGCTAGAAGACTGATTTTCTTATTCTTAAGTGTCGATTTTCTTCCCTGTGAAATAATTAAAGTCTAGTTAATTGAGGATATAATGATGCAGATATTTTGGAAACTAATGGTGATGTGAAAACTTTTATATGCTGTTCTTTAAGCCTTAATTATCTTTGTTGGAGAAAGAAATGCCTTTTATTTAATCACAGAGGGCATAGCTGAATATTCTTTGAATTCTCCCCTGAGATAAATAGGTGTCTGACACTTACCCTTATGATTCTTTCTGCAGTGAAAATAAGTTGTTCTATGGACTGGGTGATGGTCTCTGTTAGCCTGTGTGGATACAGCAGCAACCTGTATATATTTGCTGATGAGTTATATCTGGGATCGGGTTGCCCTGCGACTCAGATACAAACATATGCATATGATTTTATATACCCTGTACATGACTGTGGGATCAGGATAAAGGTGAGACTAGTGATTATTTATAAAAATAACTTTTAAATAGTTTTTTAGGTCTTTATACCTGGCACTAAAATTATTGTCATTTTTGTTTTGTTTTAAAGAACAAATTTTGCTTCTAGTTATCATAATCTACAGGTGACAAAAACACAGTTCCTGACTTATCTTCACTGGACATTGGGCCATCTGTATGCACAGGACCTGAGAACACACATTTCCAGACTGGTTAGGAAACCGATTTTAAGTTGTCCTTAGACTACGCTTGTATTTTACTACAAGCGTAGCAGACGATTTTAAATTCCATCTGATGCTCTTAATGGGAAAGGTCACAGTTCCTGGCAAGGTATATCCTATTCATTGGCTCATTTGAGCTGCCCGTGCTCTGAGGATGTGTGTGACCATATAGCAAGTAGAATTTCACTTGGATAAAATCTCTCACTTATTGTTCTAGGCATAAATCTTCAACGGTATTATAACCCTGGATTATTACCTTTTCATAGATTCCCATATTTAGACAGATTATATTCATACTACAAAGATATTGTGGGCCAATGACTAATTGTAACAGTCACCTACAAATAAGGTGTCGGCTCTATGAGAAATGAGGGAGTGGAATGAAGCTCTAGAAGGGGCTTTTACAATGTGTCCAGGGTACACAGCTGGTTAGTGGTAGTAGAGATGCCAAACCAGGATGATTACCCTTCAAAGCTTGTACTTAAACCACTCCGTTATTGGACCTCCACATCCTCCTTTTCGAGAGAACTGTTGGAAATCTCTCCATTAATGAGTCATAAAGATGGCTCTCATTGGCAGTGTAGGTTTGCGCCCATGTACTATTAAGATTTCTTTTTCCCGGCACTTTAAATACGCTCTGACAGATAACACTCCTCTTCTGTCCCAGTCGGTTGTCAGACCTTCTTATATACAGAAAAGTGACAGTAGACAACTTTGAGATCTTAAATGTTTTCTACTTCCTACTCAAATGTGTGTACGCCTCCCCGAGTTACTAGAAGTACCTACTATTTAAACTTCGTGCTCCCCTAGGTTGTTTCGGACGATACTCTCCTTTTCCAAACCGAGATGTACTTTAACCCTCGGAATCCACATTGTGACCATCGGAAGATCCCTTTGGAGTGTGCTGCCTCTAGGTGAGTCCAGTAGACCGGTGTCCTTTGGGATGTATCTTCTTCCCATTTACTTAGGATGCTTCTGTGGAAGCATGAACTTTAGACTTGACTCACCCATAAGCATACATCCAAACATAAAAATAGCATCTCTAAAAATACTGAATACTTTTATCTTGAAATGTAATATTCATTTTAGAGTCAGAACGTATACCATCCAGTGTAACGAGGTTATTTTTCAGCAACCGAACTATAAACCAGAATCATTCCTCTGTCACCTTAATAAATGGAAGAATCAAGCCTGAAACTATTTTTCAGTGTCTCTTCCTTCCTAATACCCTAATACATCTCATGGTTTAATTCCATGATAATAGAAGGGAACATGAGTTCTTCATCTTAATACTAACTCATGGAAATACACGAAAGGAAAGGTTTATCAACCTAATCATTAAATGCACTTTGCTTCCAGTTTTGTGGAACTGAGTCATTGAATCCAAAGAGACCCCACATGAACTTTGAGACCAAGTGAAATGGTGCAGTTTAATATTTTAATATTTACATTTAATATTTACATTGAATGTTACAAGTTACAAATCTTGTCACTGTAATAATTACATTGAGTGTTATTAGTTACAAATCTTGGAAAACATTTTATCCTTGTTTAATATGTGAAAATAGTTGACATAAAGAAAGAAGGTAGAGCTCAGAGCAAATGTGCAGTATTTTTTGCAGGGAAGAATTTTTTTTTTTTTTAACGTAAGCTCCATGTCCAATGTGGAGCCCAGTGTGGGGCTTGAACTCATAACCCTGAGATCAAGACCCGAGCTAAAATCAAGAATCAGATGCTCAAAAGACTGAGCCACCCAGGCATGCCTGGTATTTTTTTATTGTGGTAAAATATATGTAAGATGAAATTTATCATTTTAACCATTTTTAAGAGTACAGTTCAGTGACATAATGTACACTCATATTGTTACATCCTCTTGATATTCTTTTAACTTGTTTTCATAAAGCACATGTAAGGCTGAGGACTTTAGTGACACTCTGGGAAGCAGCTGACACAACATCTGATTCTGTAGAGACATACACGTGCACACACACATTTTCATTCCTCTGTATTAGCCAATGCTTAGAGTAATAGGAAATTTTCTGAGATAATGCTCTGGAGCTATTGCTTCTCCATAGGCTACCTAATCAATAATGATAAAGCCGACATTTCTGCTTCAATAGTGATTTTTATGTTGTTTGCAGCTCATCTTCCTTAGGAAAAAATTAAAACTAGGCCAAAAAAGATATGCAATTAGGTTACTGGTATTACAGCATACATTTTACTGCTGTGTACATACACACACACACACACACACACACACACACACCCTTTGCTTTCACTACATTGGGTCAGATTAAGCTTTTGACAGCTTTTGCTTACTGTTCTTAGGATCCACTTGTCTGGATCCATTTTACTGGGTACTTTGGTACTTGACTAAAGCAAGAATTTCAAATCACCTGTTATCCAGAGACTATGGGCACTGTGCCACTTCCCTAAATCATTATACCGAAAATGGCCTCAGTGGTAAAAATAACTTGGACCCAGGGGTAGACTTGGAGAGACCAGGTACCAAGTATGCCAACAATATCTCTATTAGCTCCTGTTTTTTGTTTTGTTTTTTTTAGGAAATCAGTGTGGCTTACACCAGTTTCTACAGAAAATGAAATAAAATTGGACCCTAGTCCCTTTATTGCTGACTTTGAGACAACACCAGAAGAACTAGGCTTACTAAGTTCAAGTCAGATGGGTTTCCTCCTCAAGGAGGAATGGAGACTTGGAATTGGCATCATGAATTTTGTTGGAAAAACTATGTCTTTTTGCATTAAAAAAAGTTGGTATAAATCTTTTCTTAGATATCTTATCCCTAAAAATCCCTGATTCAATGAAGTTCCTGATTCAGGGAAGATATATTTTTCATTTATTTTCATCAGAGGTATAGCTTATTAATTTAATGTTAACTATTGGTGATTTATACTATCCATGTAAATTTTATTTTCTGTTCTATACAGTAGAACAAAATGTCCACAATGACAATAATTTGATCCAATTGATATGAACATTTGAGAAATAAGTTCTAAATATTTTTTAGTAAAAGTAAAGAATAGAGATAGGTATCTAAATATGCCAGAGACTAAATTTGTGCAGAGCTTAAAATTTAACATACTAACTATCAGGACAAAGTCCTTTTGTGTGAAGACACTTTAACTCATGTAGCTTTCCTAATTAATCGGTAAAATCAATTCCTAGAGATAATTCAGTGTACGTCACATTTGATTAATTGTTGCAGAAGGAAATTAGATTATATTCTAGAATTTAAATAACCACTTTCTTAACTGAAATTTGATGTCCGGTTTTCTGTTCTCTCCCTGATGTGATTTTTCCGCACTTGAAATAATTGATGGATTGAGGTGGTCAAGGGTAACATCCTCCCACCATAGTATCGCCTTCATATAATCGTGAATTTATATTCATCATTTACATGTATAATTGATATATTGATCATGATATATTCATCCTTTATCACCAGCTACCTGGACATATTTTCCCTAAAGAGGGTGTCTTCCCATGTAATATACAAAAAGTCACCCATGACTTTTGGGATATTTCTTATATATCAATTATGACAATAGAGTTGTACCATTTGTTATTCGTTTGCTTTGTAAATGTGTATTTTTGGTGTCACATGAGCCTCAAATCTGATTTTTGCCAAGGTATTTTTCATTAAGATATTTTCATTAAATTTTTTAAAAATTTAAAGTCCTGCTATTATATCATTTTCAGTAAAATGCTGCTTATAGTTGTTTACTTGTCAAAGAATTTAAACATTGTCACAATGGGCATCTACCTTTGACAGTCAATTCTAAACTAAGAGGTAACACTTCTGTGAGGCTTAACGTGCGTCAGGCGATACTACCAGCATGTAATGACAAATTACTTAATTCTAATAACCCCAAAGTTACGTGTGACGATTACACCAATTTTACAGAGAAGGAAACAAACATAGGTTAAGTCATTTGTCAGCTGCTTTTAAAATTGGTGATCTTCTCCTATTCTTAGAGGAAAAGCTGTCAGCTTTTCATCATCAGGTGTGGTGTTCACTATGGGCTTGCTTTATGCAGGCTTTACTATGTGAAGGTACATTCCATCTATACGTAATTGGTTGACAGTTTTTTTTTTATCGCGAAAAGATGTATTATTTTGGTGAAGGTGTCTCTTAACTAATTGCCAGTCCTTTTTTGGAAATCAAAAATGGAAATAAAGTCACAAGAATGTCTCTGTTGTTAAATGTTTGTCTTTTAAGTTGTAGCAGGTAGCCTGCCTTGACTCTGCAGAGCCTGGTAAGTTTTTGTGTATATGTTCATTCTCTTTCATTCTATGTAAAAGATTGAGGGGTGGATTCATTCAGAACATTTACAAAGACAATATAGTGATAGATACTTTGTTTTTCAGTTTTGCAGGAAGCAAAGCTGGACTTGGGTATAATTACTACTCATCAAAGACTAGGTATTGATTAGTTCATATGCTTAAATGCTGCCTGTTTTGTTTTTGAAAATACATTCCTGCTTTCCTTGGGAAGTGAAGGATGCAAGTGACAGTAGGAATCTTTTCCTTGAGAAGTAGGTTTTAATGACATGATGGAGTTCCAGATCAATTGTAGATAAAAAGAAAAATTCAACATGCTACGAATTAGTTGCACAGCTGTTTTAGCTTGATTATGGTAGAGTTTACACTTCTATGTATGTTAGCTAAATGTATAGGACTATACACCTGACAAAGGAAGTTTATTTTATATAAATTATATTTCAGTGAGCCTGACATAAAAAAAATATGCTAGCCTGACTACAAGGCACAATAGCTCATCCCATATTAACCTAACTTCCTGGAGATACATTTAATAGTAGATCAGTTAGACTTTTCAACTGGAATTTATTGCTCTATTAGAAAATGAAAGTTCTATGAAATATATGCTCTTAAAGAGAAAAGTATTGAGAGGCCAATAGGGATTTTGGTGGAGAGGTGGAAAGGAGATGGAATCATGAAGTGGGGGGAACATGGCGGGAGAGGAAGCAGTGGATCTAAAGATGTTTGGGCTGAGGCACCCAGGCAACTTCTACTTGAGTAGCTCAACCACAGCCCAGCTAGTAGTGAGTCCCCCCAACCCCCAAATAGCCAGTTAAAAGGCCCCAAAACTCCCCACTAAGAACCTGTAGGCTGACTCTGAAAAGGAGGCAAGAGTGACTTGGTGGCTTACTTAGAGAATGACTTTCCAAGAAGCCACTGGAAGATGCTTGGAAGGTTCACTTGGTCAATAAGTTGAGGGAGGTCCATCAGGGTGGGATCCCTGTAGATGCACTTCATCTAGGACTTGCTGCAAGCTCTGTCACTCTTTCCTGATGAGCCCCATGGCCACCTAGAAACCGGAAGTCTACTACCATGGTGGGCTGAGGGGCAGAGTGGTAACCCAGAGCTGACAGCATGTCTGGAAATATCAGGAATGATCCAAGGAATAGAGTGGAATTTGTGCCCTAAGTAAGTTTATGAGATTTGGCAGATCAAAATACAAGATGCCCAGTTAAACTTGGATTTCTTATAGCATTATTTTTATTATAATTATAGTCCATGCAATATTTGGGATTTACTTTATTTAAATAATCAAATATCATATGTGGCATACTATATATTTTTAAAGTTGTTGTTTTCCTGAAATTCAAAGTTAACTGGGACTTCTGAATTTTGTCTGGCAACCTTAGTCCCAAGGAATCCAGCCAGAGCAAAGCAGTATTCCAGCAGCAGAGAATAGAGGGGAGAGAAGGTCTGGAAGGAAGTTGCTCACCAAGGCTGTATCTGCTCTAGGTCATTTTCACTGTAGAAAAAGAGCACTGGAGTTGCATTTAAGAACTTGTTCAAGGGCCAGAGGGTTGGCTTGAACAATGTCCAGGGCAGCCTTACAGAACTGTGTGCTGCTGACTGAGGGATCAAAGTGGTCCCACTGAATTAGCCCTGGCAGGTGCCTGGCGAAAGTGCCTGAGAAACTTGGCAGCTTCTCAAGTGTTGTACCCTCGTGTGGACACTAGAGGGAGCAGCCTGGTCAGCAGGAGCCCAGATCTCCTATTTCAGGCTCCAAGGAAGAGTAAAGGTCTAGGGGCGCCTGGGTGGCTTAGTGGGTTAAAGCCTCTGCCTTCGGCTCAGGTCATGGTCTCAGGCTCAGGTCATGATCTCAGGCTCAGGTCGTGATCTCAGGGTCCTAGGATCGAGCCCCGCATTGGGCTCTCTGCTCCGCAGGGACCCTGCTTCCTCCTCTCTCTGCCTGCCTCTCTGCCTGGTTGTGATCTCTCTCTGTCAAATAAATAAAATCTTAAAAAAAAAAAAAATAAAAAAAGAAAGAGTAAAGGTCTAATTTCCATGCCAAGTTGTGATAAGAGAGGGGACCCTAGGAGATACAAATAAGGGGGACATTGGAGAGAAGTTGTAGGTCTATGAGCCTCCTAAGCCAGAGGGAAGAGCAATCCTTGCCCAGACCAGGGGGTTAGCAGAAAACCATGTGGGCAAGAACCCCTCGCCATGTAACAGAAGAGATAGTCTCCTCCGATGAATACTGTAGGTAGAAGATGAAGCAATTTACACCGTGGCTTTATCCCAGGGAAGAAGGCAAGGACATGAAGGTCTGCTGCAAAAAGCCAAGTGAGCTTCCATCCCTGCACAGAAACTAGGCGCACTGGAAACCAGCCCTATCTTCGTGGGTGGTGGGGACACTGAGATGCAGGAAGGCATGCCAGCTGTGAGCCTTGCCTTGAACAAGAACCTTAGATTTGGACCTCTTACATGAGAAAAAAGTAGCAGAAGGAACTCCAGGCCTGGGTAGGACCTATGAGTGAGGGACTACAGGACTTTGGTCCACTCTACTACATCAGCAGACAACATGTTCAACCTAATTGGTTCAAACCAATTAGAATATGCATAGGCACCCACTTCTATTTCTAATCAGGACATAAATTTGGTAAGATGTAGTGCTAGCAAGGGTGTCACATGAAAAAAGAACCTAACCATTTTGATTATATAGCCTGTATTCCTCCTGTTCTTCTAAAATAGGAGCCAAAATACCAAAAAAATCACACTGAGTGAAATAGAATGAAAAACAGTGATATTTATAAGGTTTCCCCATAAATAAGGAGTGACCCTGAACTACCTACAAGTAAGAGGATTCTATATTGTATGTAAACATTAGAGTTCCTTAGTGTCTACTGCTCTTCTTTTTTGGAGAAGAGTGAAAAGGCATTTTAGGATTGATTGAAAGCTATTTCTGGAGGAAATAGACTCTATGCTATTCTAACCAGATAATTTTACTGACAACTCCTAGGAAAGAAAGTCCAAAGCTTTCCTGGGGTGGTAAGCCCAATGCTGCAGAAAGTCAGCAGGGTTGGGAACATACTGGAACCTGCCTCTTTCTCTCATTGTCTCCAAACTTGACCATGTGGATGACCTGCAGAGGAAGCTGGCACCGTCACCGTGGAGTTACACGCACACCTGGTCCAGGACTCAGAGAAGCTGAACGAGGAGACCTGGTGTGAGTAGAAGCTGCAGCCCCAGTCTGGTCCTGCTCCCAGTGAGCCAGCAGACCAGGAGCAGCAGGGGCATGCCACAGGGGCACCTGGCACTCCGTATCCACTGGCATCAGGGGAAACGACACACCAGGGGAAGAAACCTCTGTGACTCTTCTCCGGAGAGCAGTTTCTCATAATCATTCTCCAAATAATTGAAGAGCCTTCCCATTTTTATTCATTTACTTTGAATGCATGTAAAGACCTTGGTTGCTAAGATGTCGAGATGCATTCTGTCCTTTAATTTCTATATGTACTGTTCTCTAAGGTGGACACTATGGTCTTATATTTACAAATGAGACAAATGAAGTCTCAGAGTCTAAGTAACTTCTTTTCAGAGCTCCTCCTTCCCCCATACAGTTCTGCATTTAAAACAAGTATGTTAGAAGGAACTACTTTTTTTTTCCATTTACCCATATTTCTTCCTCTCCTTCCCTGAAGACACTTTCTTGTCCTTCCCTCTTCCTCCTCTTCTTCCTCCTCCTTTTTCTTTTTCTTCTTCCTCCTCCTCCCCTTCCCTCCCCTTCTTTCCCTCCACTTCCTCTCTTTCCTCCTTTCTCCTCCTCTCCCCTCACTCCCGCTCCTCTTCCTGCTTCCTCTTCAGTATTCCATGTGCAATGGCTCTGGCTGAAGTGAAGCAGGAGGATTATATTTTTGCTGCCATCCTGTTCGCCATTTCCTCAGGATTTGCAGTTAGAGTTTCTCTGCCCTCCCTCACGCCCCAGCCTCTGCTCGGGGCTCAGGTGCCAGCTGTGGTCACAGAGCTCCTGCCTATTGTTATGTTTTCCTGGCTGCTGGACCTTGGCTCACGTTGTATCCGGTGCCCACGTTCACGGTCTCCCAGAGCTCTCCTGGGGTCATCACATCTGACCCTCTCTCTTTTCTGTGGCCAGCTTCCCACTTCTCCAGTTTCTAGAACCGGAGCCTCACCCAGTTAGTTTGTCGGGAATATTCTCCTTCTTGTCGCAGACTCCCCCTTCCAGGCCTTCCTCAACAGCCCTGCCCTGTGACCTTCCTGAAGACCGCAGTTTGAATCTGCATGTTACTTATTTCCGTGCTGTCTCTTGGCTCTGATCACCCCATCACCTACTTAAGGACACTTACTCATCTAGGATGATTATGTCATGTTAAGCTTAAAAATGAAACTGCCCGTCACTTTACCAGCAGGAATGGGTTTATTCGGTAATGGTATAGAATTACAACTTGAGAAAAGTCACCTACAGCAAACCACAGCCAAGTCAGGAGAACAGACGGAGGACGGCTCTTTTCTAAATGAAGGTGGGCGGAGCTGGGGAGGGCTGTTATAAACACAAAGCCCATTGGACTAAAGAGGGAGTTCCAAGTATAGGGGCTCCCCATTGGCTGAGTTGTGACTGTCTCTCATTGGCTGGGCTCCTGTTAGAGAAACACATTTCTTCCTTGCCCGGGGTAGGAAAGTAGCTAAAGTAGCTTGAGAAGGTGGGTCTCTTCCTGTGGGGTCTGCAGTCCCTGAGACGTGTCAGGGTATGAGAGCTCCCTGCTCTGGCTTCCCAAAACCATTTTATTTTAAAGATTTATTTATTTGAGGAAGATAGAATGAGAGAGAGAGAGAGTGAGCACAAGCAGGGATGAAAGGCAGAGGGACAGGGAGAAGCAGGATCCCCACTGAGCAGGGAGCCTGGATTGGGGCTCCATCCCAGGACCCTGAGATCATGACCTGAGCCACAGGCAGATGCTTGACCAACTGAGCAACCCAGGCACTCCTTTCCAACATCATTTTAAACAAGGTTTCTTTTTATTAATTTTCACAGTAATTCATCTTCTGAGCTGGGATACTTCTGAAAGTGAAGGGAGGTGTCATTAAAATCCCACTGGGGGTAACAGGTACCACTCTGACCTCATCCTACCCAGAGCCTAATGTTTGCACACAGCCTGGCCAGGTACTGACTGATGTTAGGAAAGCTGGTTAACATTTCCACGCGATAGTCTTCTTTTCTATGAAGTTGGGCTAACAGTTGTACCTCGGTCTGGAGTTTGCATGGGGAGGAAGTGGGTCAATGCAAGTAAAGCATTTAGAGTGATGACCGCTCCATGGCAGTCATTCAATGCATTTAAAGTACAATTTGTATAATTTTTGTATCTATAATGTTGGCAACTTAACTAGCCTTTTGAAGCCTGTAAGAATTGAATGTGATGCATGCGACCCCTCTCCTTCATCCAGACCCGCTCTCACTCTCTTTGTTCTTCATAATAACTCTTTGATCCCCATCCCGCAATTCTTTCCCACCCATCTACTTATATTTCCTGCTTGCATTTCTTGTTCCAACAATATGTTGGGCAATGTCTCTAAGCCGGAAGACAGTTACTCCTGCTGCCAGTTTCCTAATCAACGGTAAGCCTTCAGGAAGCACAGTGAAATCAGAGTGGTCTTAGAGGGAGATACAGTTAGCACACTCTCCAGTCAACACATTTTCACTGACTCCTCTAAAGTGTTGCGCAAGGCAAAGGTACATTAAGCCCCAGTCAGAAGAGGCTACAGTTTTCCAGAAAAGACACTCTATCCATCAGTATTGTCTCCTACGTGGCTTCAGAGGCAAGACGTCTTCCAAGGCCTGAAGCCTCCAAGGTAAACCCTATAGATTCCCTCGTCAGAGAAAGCCTCCTTTTTTATTATCTGTTAGAGGTGCCACCCAGTGGGCCATGAGGATGTCTGCAGAGTTTTCTGAATAGTTGCTATGTAGAGATTTGGAACTTCAGCTAAGAGCATGGCTTCCCTTTAGAATTTGATTGTTTCCCTGGTGCCAAATGTTAGACATAGTTATATAGTTATTTCTTTGGGAAGACATGGGCATGGACATGCATGTGCGCACACACACACACACACACACACACACACACACACCCCTGAGATGCATTAAATCCAAGGGGTGCCTCCAAATTTGACTGCCAGCTCTAGAAATGGGATGGTCTGGACACACCTGAGGCATGGGATTTAGTGAGTGAGTTTCTGCGTAAGCTCAGAGAGATAGTACTGATACCCTAGAGCCAGAATACTAGGTTCTGATTCCTATCTCCTCAGTTGTTGGCTGTGTGGTTTTTGGGAAGTGACTTAACTCTTTCCTGGCTGTAAAATGGAAAGGATCATAAGAGTAGTACCTATTCATATGGACATGTGAGAGATAAATTGGTTAAATGAGTAAAACACTTAGAACAATGCCTAACACAGTAAAAACCAGATGGGTGAACTTAACTGGGGTTCTCAGGAAATCTACACTTCTCTCATTAAAAAAAAAAGCTAAATTGAGCAAATTATTGAACATAATTTATTTTGCTTTAAAGGCTGAGAATTCTCCCTGAATACTTATAGTTATTTTTAAAAGTCAAATTAAATGATGTGGTTAGACTGAATTTCCCCACTTCAGAAGTACTCTGGAGTTTCTCTGTATGAGATGCTCTAATCTTTGCAAAGATATTTTCGATAAGGCATGGCTCCATCAGGCTGGTCCAAAAATTTATTTGTTAAGTATGTATTCCCTGAGTGTCCAGCGTGTGACAGACACGGACCTAGGCACTGGAGTCACCATGTTGGGAAGAGAGCAGATACAGTTTAGCTTCCAGTCATTGGAAACTCAGAAGGGTAAATATTTAGAAAAGGGAAGCAGAGGACATTCTTTATAACAGGGAGCTTCCTCCAGATTTGACCAGGACTGAAGAGGGCTTCCTTCATGAAAAGTGTGGATGTGGGCAGAAAGTCAGTCTGGAAGACGAGCAGAAATTATGTAGGTGGAGCTTGAGGAGCGACATGTTCAAGAAGGGAGGAATAATACCGAGAAGGAGGGTTTGAGACTTTTCAGAGCTTGATGCTTGGGGAATTAAAAGAAATAAACCATGGCTGGATGGAGCTATAAGTACAGAGGGGGAGGCATGAAACTGGAGTAACAGGCAAGCAGCTTCTGATCATGAAGGAGCACTGCTCCAAATATTACATACATTTTAGAGCCGTAGGTATCTTATCTAAAATATATACATATTTCCCAGGGTGCCTGGTTGGCTCGGTCAGTGGAGCAGGTGACTCTTGATCTTTGGGTTGTGAGTTTGAGCCCTATGTTGGGTGTAAAGATCACTTAAAAAAATAAAATCTTTAAATATGTATACACACACACATCCACACACACATTTCCCAATGGAGAAATTTTATTTTATTTTATTTTTTAAAGATTTTATTTATTTATTCGACAGAGAGAAAGAGGGCACAAGCAGGGGAAGCTGCAGGCAGAGGGGAGGGGGAGAAGCAGACACCTCTCTGAACAGGGAGCCCCATGTGGGGGCCTAGATCCCAGGACTCTGGGATCATGACCTGAGCTGAAGGCAGATGCTTAACCAACTGAACCACCCAGGCACCCCCCAGTGGATAAAGTTTGTCTGATCTTTGCAAGGTGATGTTCCAAATAAATAAGAGAGGGATTTAAAGAAGATTATTCTGTATTTGGCTATTCTTACATCCTGACGAGACTACGCTAGGCATTCATTAAAATAGCATTTGGTATAAACTTTTTGATCTTTTCTCATTCTTGGATTCCATGCATAGTATTGAACATGGTAGGAAGGGCTCCTTGTCATTTTGCATTTATCAGTGTTTAAATAGAGCATGTATCTAAATACTAGCATGAAAATCAGTCCTGGCAGGAAACTTTTATGACTTTTATGAGAGGTAAAATAGCAATTACCAATGTGATAAAGTGAAGGTTAGAATGCGTTCTGACCTTCCATTTCTTTGTGCCTTAGTGATTAAATAAGCGTGGCATATACCTTCTATGAGAGAGAACTGTAAATTTAAACATTATCCTGAAAGGATGCAGCACGGACTTACTTTGACAAACATGAGAGAAATTATTAGAAAAATAGATCTGCTACACAATTTCCAACAAAAAGTAGAAATTAAGATACTATTCTAAACTCAAAGCCAGTAGTTTGGGCAAAATTCGGCAGTATGTAATAGGTTTGTCATTAATCCCCTACTGTCTACCTCACCAGTTGTAAAAGCAGATAAGTATTTTGCAATCACTGTGTTGGAGGACACCGTTGTTAACCTTGAAGATCGAATGCAGTTATTTTACTGGCAAAAGTGGGTTTATTCGGGAAAAGCAGAGAATTGCAATTTGGGATAGGCAAGCTATAATTAAATCATAGGCAAGTCCAGAGAACAGAAAGGAGGAACTTTTTTTTTTTTTTTAATAGAGGGAAAGAGGGGAGTTGGGAGTTACTGTTATCAACAAACAGTCCATTACAACGAACTGGGAGTTTGAAGTAGGGTAGTTTTCATGGGTGAGTTGTAAGGGTCTCATCGGCTGGACAGATCCTCGCTGGGAGAGTAAACAGCATTGATGTGGAAGATGCCAGGCACTTTTCTTCCTGTTGGGTCTACAACTCAGGAGGAGTGGTAGGTCATGAGAGCTCCCCATTTTGGCCTCCTGACTCCATTTGAAATAAGGTTTCCCTTTATCAATTTTTATTCTATGAAGTTATACTGTCCAAGATTGAACATACTGTGTATATTATAGTGATACGTATTTTTTAGGTATAATGATCGAAGTGGTTGTTTGGTGACCTTATATAGGATACTTTAAGTCCTTTTGATGCAAGGCCGAGTATAAGTTACAGTCAACATTTAGCAACTGTTTTTTAGGTTAGGGACTTCATACCTTATCAAAGTTGCCCCTTGCAATGTTAATATGAAATTACAATCATTTCCATTTACATATATGAACACTGAGGTTCCCATTACTAGATCACTCCATTAGTAAGTGGCCAAATTCAGACTTCAACTTGGTTCTTCCACGGTGAGTAAACTCTACCCACAGTTATACGGCTGCCTGGAAGGGTATCTTCCCCTACAGTACTATACAGCATCATGAGTTAAAAAAAAAGTGGGACCTTAAAATAGAAGGTCTCTAGTAGAGCTGAATTCATTTATGAGAAGTGTAAGTTTGGGTATGTTGTTTAACCTCTCTGTGCCTCAATTTTCTCATCTTTAAAATGGAAATAAAATCGCAACATAGACTGTCAGGAGCATTAAATATGTTCACCCATTCGCAGCAACTAGACAGAGTTTGGCATGTAGCAGTAAGTACTCAATAAATTATACCTATTGTTTTATAGGAATACGACCAAAGTCATCTTCCTCACCTAAGAGTTCACCGCTCAGTGAAGTCATCTCTCTGGTTGTCTAGGTAATAATGTGTCTCTGGTAATAATGTGTACATCCATATAAAAATGAGAAAGGAATCACTCTTC
Source organism: Ailurus styani (assembly GCA_002007465.1). Taxonomy (NCBI): domain Eukaryota; kingdom Metazoa; phylum Chordata; class Mammalia; order Carnivora; family Ailuridae; genus Ailurus; species Ailurus styani. The sequence goes on along the minus strand of LNAC01000293.1, from coordinate 49,894 downwards.
AGTGTTTCAAAGTTAAATGAGGCCCCCAGACTTACTACAATAGTCTGGTGATTACTACTCCGGGATAAAATGATATTCAACAATGTAAATTGTTGCTCCATTTGTGAAGTCATTTTGAATCAAACACTTTTGTTGTGCTAAAAAAATATTAGCTAATGGTAAGAGGCAAAGCGTCAAACGTTTGGACTTCTCTTTTGTGACAGCCATCAATAACCCCAGATGGCCTCCCCAGGAGCTGGTAATGCAGAACCTGACACAGCCTCAGCAGGTGGTCTGCAAGCTAGCCAGGCGGAACCAGAGGCGATAAATAACTCTGTCTACCAGCCCATTGATGAACTGTACAATCACCAGAAGGAGAACCTACAAGCCCTTGGGGTAAGTCAACCTCAGTTTAAAAAAAGATTTAAGATGGAAGAAAATACCTATCATGTGGAAAGCCTTGTTTATTCCCGTTAGGAAGAATCTGAGTGATTCATCACTGAGTCAATAAAGTGCTTTTTAAAGAAAAGACTAGGGCCTGTTTTAGACCTGGGAAGTAGGAAACATCCTATCAACCTTGGAGAACGGACTTCAATCTGAGCAGCACATCAGGAGGCTGAGTCCTTACGGACTCATACTCCATATCTTAAATTTAAAAATTGGGTGAGGAAAGGCTGAATGAACTGGGTTTTTTGTTTTGTTTTGTTTGGTTTTGGGTGTTTTTTAAAAAGATTTTATTTATTTATTTGACAGAGAGAGAGATCACAAGTAGGCAGAGAGGCAGGCAGAGAGAGAGAGGAGGAAGCAGGCTCCCCGCTGAGCAGGGAGCCCGATGTGGGGCTCGATCCCAGGACCCTGTGATCATGACCTGAGCTGAAGGCAGAGGCTTTAACCCACTGAGCCACCCAGGCGCCCCTGAACTGTTGTTTAATATCTGGGTGCCTTCCCCATCATTTTATGGCCCTAAAGTATGCTAGGAAGATGATTGACCCCATCTATGTTACCAGCCTGTTGCTTCTCCTCGTCTGCCACTTTCTGGAAGGGGTTTGTGGGAATGAACAGGAGCAGGGGGAGGTGGAGATGAAAGGCTGCCCCTGGGCTCGGTGAGGATAGCCTGGGATGAAAACCTCCGAGGCTAAGCCCTTGCCCAGTTAAATTAGGCTTGACTTTATAATCATTTCAAACAATGATATCTGCCTTCTGAAGACAATTAAAACGGTCTCTTCTCCATGTACACTAGGATATGACCATTATGTCTTTTTTTCCCCCCCTTCTTATAGGCCGTCCAGATCCTGAATGGAGCAACTACTCTGGTTCTGGGTATTTTTCTAGGTTCCTTAAGAAACATACTCCATTTCTTCAATCAGTTTTTCTTTATCTACTACACAGGCTATCCACTGTGGGGTCCTGTATTTGTGAGTATTCCTGTTCCTCTGGCCGGAGATCACTGCATAGACACCACTGCTAGAAATACGTTTGATTATTATAGTGTCGTTCTTAGGTGATTTGAAGATTGCCTGCTGTGGGTTTGATTTGTAATTCTTTACACATGTTTTAAAAACAAAGTGCCTTTCTGATGAAGAGAAACCATATATGCTGAGTACAACTTAAGTCTCAAACATGAAGTTAATGTATTCATGTATTAAACCCAGGTATTATGTTTATGGATACTAAGAAAATCAAATGAAAACTGAGTTTTGGTGAATTGTCCTGTGTAGCCAAGAGAGTCCTGGTCTGAGACATGAGAGATTTGCCTGCTGATCACAGTCTGGATATCAGAAGATTGATATCCCCTATCTGGGTCAAAATGTAATCAATAAAATAGGCTTTGGTCTTAGGTGATCTTGACATTTATTTATTTAGCTTTGTTATTGGATTATCACCTACCTGACAGTTTATTTTTTAAAAGGTGATTATTAGGAAGTATTTGCTAATTAGGCAGGACTTGTTTTGTTTGTAGATTCTGGTGTTAGAACTTTGAGAATTTATATGTGTTTGGTCTCAAACAAAGATGCTACCATGACATATCAAAGATGGGAAAGTTTAGCTGAAAATAGTAAATGGAACATGTAATTGGCAAATGAGGAAGAAGAAATTTATAGCAAATCTTGGGCTCTTATTTATTTCAAAATCATTGACCTTCAGATGTCCTTTATTTTTTTTACTTTTTTACCTTTTTTTTTTTTTTTGCCCCAGGGGTACAGGTTCAGATGTCCTTTAAAACAAAATTGCTCATCATCTGGCCAAAATTTCTTGACCCAAATCAGATCCCATATTCTGACAAAAGATTATATTCAGTTTCTGGATATAGTCCAAAGCATGTAAATTGGATTTAACATTTCTGAAATGTTTCGGTAGTTAAGATGATCAGTTAGATGACCTAGTTAGAATCTGGATTTTTTTCTAGAAAACCTGCAGTACACATTTTCTCTGCATCATGAATCCTATCTAAATGGGAAATTTCCATATTGTAGAAAAGAGAATAATGAAGAGTTTCAATTATTCGATTGGAAAAGAGTATTCTTTTCTCAGAAAGCTGAGGTCAGTTTGTTGAAAAAAAAGTGGTCAGGGAACCAGAGCTCACTCTTTTAAGGCATCCTCAAGACAAAGATTCAAATCCGACTGTTGGATTCCCATTGCTGGAAGCTTTTCTCTGGCTCTACATCACCAACAGAGCAAAGTCTAAGATCCATGACATGGAACAAAGCCTTTCCTATCTGGCCTTACCTGCAACTATATCTTCATCTTCTTCCCCTTCCTTCTGTACACATACCCTGCTACACAGACACACACGACGTGTGATTCCTTCTATTCATCAGCCTTCCTCTTATTGATCCTTATTAAACCGTGCGACTTTGGAAAAGATATTTCAGCACTTGCCCTTCAGTTTCCTAGGGTAGTAGAAATAATATAAGGACCTTCTCATTGGGTCACTATGAAATTAAGTGGAAAAATATATATAAAAACCTTAGCTATTGTTAATAGTATGAGTGCTTTGTGTATGCTGGACCATGTCTAGGACCTTACCATATATTATTTCATTTTATCCCCATATAGCTATAGGGCCAGTGACATTAACAGGGGGATACACACATCTCTATTTTACAGTAAAAGAAACACAGGCAAAGAGGGGCGTCACACTTTGCCCCAAGTTACAGAGTGAATATGAGCTGAAGATGGCACCAAGACACAGAGCAGATGCTCTTGACCACGAAGCCCTAGTGAGCCTGGAGCTTCTTGTGATAACCACTTTGTTATTTGAAGTGGAATTCAAAACCTGTTCCTCACGTTCAGTCAGAATTCAAGAATTGAATTTATGTAGCAAGCTTTAGCTCTCAAGGATTTTGGCAACTCTGCCTTCAAACCCTAGGAGTGGTTTGGTAAAGTGTTGTAAGATTTACGAGTTACAAAACAGAATGAAGTTTTAAGAAAACTGTGAGCTGGTAGAGAATTCAGTTGATCAAATTAGACTCATGAAAACAATAGCTTATCAAAAATAATCATGTAAAAATTAGTGGATATATCAATATAGACAGATTTGCAGAAGTTCTTTTGGAACATCTAATCCAATAAATCAAACTCTTAACTGAAGCCTGGGTAAGAACATGAGAATAATGATATATATGCATGTGTATATAAATAAATATTGTTTACATTTACTATAAGTATAAAGATAATTATATTACATTTAATATAGGTATTTATTGTATTTTTAAAGTATGTACACTCATATAGCCTATAAAAAGCCAGACATGAAACATAATGATAATATGTATTTGCTCAAAATTATAACTAATTTAAAATTTTATTGTCATATATAAATGACATCAAATATAATTCCATGTGGTAGAATTTTAATTTAAAAAAGAAGTTTTGTACAACCACTGTTAGTTAGCCATCAATCCAAGCAGTACAAAGAAAAATAGTTAGACTTAGTATTCTCTTGTCTGCTTTATTTCCTGTGTTCAAACAGTTCATTATTTCAGGATCCTTATCTGTTGCAGCTGGGAGAAAACCCACAAGAGTGTTGGTAAGTGGCAGTATTTATTTATGATCATAGGACTTGAAATAAATTATATATTAACAGCAGGAGAGTAGAATTTGGTGAATCCAACTGAGATACTGAGTCTCATGTAATGCACAAGAAAATTAATTCTCTTTTCTTAAGGCATTCAGACAGTAAATTATCAGAAAGTCATAGAGATTCAAATGATTATGAGGGTGGTTACCTTGAATATTTGATGAATCTGAAGCTCAGAAAAAGGATTCTTGATTTTTGTGTGTTGTGAAACTTGACCAATTCTAATTACTTAGAGTGTACACTTTCCACCATTAATTGCACAACTGAAAGCCAAAAGTTCTATTCCTTTAGTGATTCATTAAACACTTACTACGCCCCTGTTATGTGTTCTCTCTGAATCATGTGCCCAGCTACATAGCTTTTCTAGCTCATTCACTCTGCCCCCCTCCCTGGATAGCCACCTCAAACACCAATCACTCTTCTCTCACCTTTATTCTCTATTGACGACCTTGCTTCCTACTCTGAGAAATTCAAGCCGTTAGAGAAGAACGTTCAGACCCCCACTCTAACAGCCACTTCATGGACCAGATCTGTACCATTTCTCTTTTTATTCTAACCTCTTATGGCAGGTGATCTCTCTATGATTTTCTTTAAAGCCAATATCTCTGCTTGAATGCTAGATTCCATTCTTTTTTTTTTCTTTTAACACCCAAGTGCACCACTCCAAATGTCTTTCTGCTAGGTCTTTTTAATCAGTGTATAAGCATCCAGTTACTACTCTAAATAGAAAAAAATAAATATTTTGACCTTATTTTCTCCTCATAGCTATGGGCACAGTTTGCTTTTCCTTCTGTATTTATAAACTCTTAAAAGGAATTATCTATACTCTCTCCAATTCAGATCTATCCAGTTTCAACTAAACGCATTGCAATAAGGCTTTATTTTCTTCCTTATCCCATCCCCATAACCGTTCTCCTTAAGATTACTGAAGACTTCTGGGTGCCTGGGTGGCTCAGTTGGTTAAGCGACTTGGGTCATGATCCTGGAGTCCCAGGATCCAGTCCTGTCTTGGGCTCCCTGCTCAGCGGAGAGTCTGCTTCTTGATCTGACCCTCCCTCCCTCAGGCTCTCTTTCTCTCTTTCTCAAATAAATAGATGATATCTTTTTAAAAAAAGATTACTGAAGACCTCTATGCTGACGGCACAAAGATCAATTCCCAGTCATTATCTAACTTGACTCATGAGCAGCATTTAGCATATAGTTGGTCACTCCTCCTTCTAATAATTTCTTCATTTGGCCTCTTGAACACTTCGGTTAGCTGGTTTTCCTCCTGTCTTTTCAGTGTCTCCTTCTCAATGTCCTTTCCTAGTTCCTTTGCTTCCCTCTGACCTTTGGAGGCTGGGGTGCCCCAGAGCTCTGTCCTTTGTCACCTGCCCTGCTCACTCCTTTGGTAACCTCATCCCTGCTCATGGCTTCAGGTGACATCTGTATGCCCACAACTGTGAATAAATACTTCCAGCCTAGCTCTTCCTCCTGGGCAACAGGCTGGCAGATCTCACTGCTTCCACTTAGACTTCTAAAAGCCCCAAAACTCTACTCCTAATCTTCCTCCTCAAATCTTCCCCCTCCACTGTTCTCCCCATGTCTGCTGAGGAGAACTCCCTCCTTCCAGATTCCTGGGCCAAAAACTTGAGAATTATCCCTGATTTTTCATTCTTTGACAATCTGGAATCCAATCTGTCAGCAAATCCTATTGTCCCTGGGCGCCTGGGTGGCTCAGTGGGTTAAAGCCGCTGCCTTCGGCTCAGGTCATGATCTCAGGGTCCTGGGATTGAGGCCCACATCGGGCTCTCTGCTCAGCAGGGAGCCTGCTTCCCCCTCTCTCTCTGCCTGCCTCTCTGCCTCCTTGTGATCTCTCTCTACCGCTGTGAAATAAATAAATAAAATCTTTAAAAAAAAAAAAAATCCTATTGTCCCTATGTTCAAGCTAAATCCAAGGTTGACTGTTTCTCATCCAGTCCACCACCATATTTCTTCCTTGGGCTCCTTGCTTCTACCCTTGGCCTTCTCTAAACCAGTCACACTTCAGACATCAGTGTTCCCTTTGATACATTAATCTAATTGTGTTGCCTCTTCACTCAAAGTCCTCTAGTGCCTCTATATTTTCCTCAAGAGTAAGAACCAAAGTCCTTTCTGAGACCTGCAGGGCCTGGTATGATCCAGATCTCCACTCTGTCTCCCTCTTCAGTTCCTCACGTTGATGACTTTGACTGCTCCCCGCCAACCATCCACCTTGTCCGCTTGCTTCCCCCAAACATGCCTCCAACACTCTGGCCAGAGGTCTTTGAGTTGTTTCCTTGCCTGCAAGGATTCCTCCTCCAGTATCCCACTCAGCTCCTCACTGCCTCTTCCCGGGCAGCAGTCCTATTAATACCACCACTTCCACTCCTCTCTGGGTGTCCAGGTCCTCCTCACTCCACTCCGTTAGCCGTCATACTCACTCCCTTTTAAAAATACTACATAATCTACCAGTTTGTATGCTTAATTGTTTTCTTTGTCTTTGCCGCTAGAATGTAAGCTCCATGAGGGTATGGATTTTTGTTTGTTCATTGATATGTGCCCAGCATCTAGGATGATGCTGGGTGTGTAAAGAACTTTGAATCGATATTTATTTAAATGAATCGCCACCAAAGGAAGGAAGGACGTGTTTCCTATGTCAGTTGAAAATTCCTATTCTTTTTTTAGGTGCAAAACACTTTTGGAATGAGTTTTGCCAGCGCTGCTGTGGCTCTAGTTGGGTTTGTTTTTCTCTCAGTAAATCTAGCAGTTAATAAGCTGTCTTTGAAGAATTGTGAGTCTTCACAGTCAAAGGACTTATGCATTTGCATGGGCATCTTTTCAAACGTATGTTTTCAAAAATTATGTTTAATTATAAAATATTTCAAACAACCTAAGCTGTACAGAATAATACTATATCAGGTATCATGCAACCTTGATTTGAATCCGGGCTTTGCCAAATATTAGGTCTGTAATAAGGGTCAAGTTAGATAATCTTTCTGTGCTTCAATTTGCTCATCTTTAAATGAGGATGGGAATAGGATAGTCCCACAGAGTTGGTGTAAGAATTAAATAAGTTAATATTTGATGAACAGTTAAAGCTGTGTACATTGTGTTATATTATTAATATTGATTACTACTCCTATTACACTTACACTCTCCAGAGAAATTAAATTGAAACAAAATTTTTATTTTACATCTTCCTTAATAAAACTGACTTGGGAGATTTGCGGTGTTTTCTGTAGGTTGGGATTTTAAAATCATGACTCAACTTTTGAATTTTGGGTAGTATTTTATTTTTAAAGAGAAGTTCCTAAAGAGCCTTTTCAAATGATTTTGTCGTTTGTTGTGTTAGATAGTCTCCCTCTTTTGAGGTCCACTTAGAATTAAGATTTTCCCTCAAATTTGCCTCTTTTCTCCATGATGACCTATTTTATGACCTATTTTAACTGACTGACTCCCAATCCTCCTGTGTGCTGACATAGAAGTTTGTGCCTCATTTTTTCCTAAATTGTATTTTTAATTATCTAAGTTTATATTTCTATGGGCCTGATGTTTTATTCCTGCAGATTTCATAGTATTTTCCTTCTGGAGCAATTTTATATTTGCTTCTTCTAGGTGCCTCGGTGATAATAGAGGGAGTGCTAGTCTTGTAATTTTGTGCTTAATATTTCAGTTTAGTGTTTGGTTTCTAGCAATGGTATAAATGCATAAACCCTCTAATGAAGTTCCATTAATGAAATGGTGGAAGGGTCGTTTTTGTCTATTTTCCTGAACTGCCTACTTGTCTCCCTAGTTTGCTATGATTCAAATTAGCAGGTGTTAGTGAGAGTATCAGCATTTTGTCTCCATAGTTTCTTCGTGACTATTTCATGTGGGTTGATAAAGAAATGCAACATGTCTCTCTCTCCCTAGGGAAAGTATTTCCATGTTTTTAGGTTGACAAAGTGTTTCCTATAGAGTGTTGGTGTGTGTCTGTGTCTTAAACTTAGTCTGTGGTTCACATTATTCTGTTTTTTTTGCTTTTCTTGCCCCACTTGGTTCTGTTTTAAGGGCAGGGGATGTTATATTTGGTTTCCTGATGACATTTTTTCCCCTCTGAATGTTTGTACTGGGTTTGATATGAGGCATCATTTCCCCTAGGGCCTGATGTCCCTAATGCTGATCCTTACCTTGCTGGAATTGTGCATAAGCATCTCTTTTGCAGCCATGTGGTGCATAGCAAGCTTATGTAACTCGACTAAGGTGGGTTTGTGTCCATGACAAATAATTCACATGGTCTGCTAGGGTTTGAGGTTCTCTCTGACTCCCAGAATTGGAAAGACACGTTTATGCAGCAATGATTTTTGGGGTTCCTGGAGGTAGAGATGGTGAGAACATGCGGGATGGAATGAAGGCTGGAAAAATGAGGAAACAGTGTATTTAATATAATAGTCAATACATGTATAACATCATAGTATAATGTGATGGTAATATAATTAGTATAATCAATAAATTAAAATATCAATAATCAACTACTTCAAAATAATAAATATTATAAAAACATTCAGTACATTTTTATACAGATATAATCAAGTTCAATTATTTCCTTATAACTTGTCAGTTTCTAGTTGTAGAGCCAGGAAAAAATGACGAATTCTTTCCAGATTTTAGGTAACTCAACTATAGGACGAAAACATTTTCATTCTCTTCTGATGTTTGTTGTGAGGACCATGTACATAAAACATCAGCACAGTAAAAATCAGTAATCACATATTTTTGGCGATGATCATGATGATTAAGGAAGGGATGGAAGGAGAGGGAGGTGGTGATCCTATTCTTGGAGATTGATGTTTTATTTTCCAGGTGATTTCCTCTCCTTCCTGTTCTGGGCAAGCAGGAATGCCTTCTGATGAAAATAAGTCTGAAAGCAAGGAAATTCAAGCTTAAATCCCCAGTGAGTCAGAACTTCATCCAAGGACTCAGGAGGATGGGAGCCTGCAAAATGTAATCCTACTCTCTTAGGGCACCGATCACGAGAAACTTGAATATTCGACTTATTTTTTTTTCCTGTTCTAATTATAAGCCCCATTAGTATGTTTGGATATGGAAGGAAAAATACACTTCTCTAGACATTCTTGGTTTCATAATTTCTGTGGTCACCACTCCAAAGTTCACAGAATTGGTGTTCTTTCTTCTTATCCACCTACTCCACTGCCTTATAATGTTTAAAGAAAGCAAGTAGAAAAATTCCCGTTTTATGTATTCTCTCTAAACCCAACTCCCAACCACCCACTGAAAAAGAAAGTGAGTCAGATTTTTTTTTTCATGGCAGAAAAACTCTTCCTGAATTTAGCTGACATCAGCACTGTAAAAACTCAAATAAAATCCATCATTATCATCAAGATACATTTTTACTACATTTGAGGTGGGAGTGTCAAGCCTCAGAGATTTTATTTGTCAGCTGCTGAGATTCCAACATGTGCTGATACATAGATGATGGTGTAGACTGGGGACTTTGAGAGAAGTATCAACATTTGTTCTTCAAAGGATGGTGAGAAACTGTAAAACAGAGAAGTAAAAAATAAGGCTTTAGATTTGGCTTTAATTTTGATACTTTCACTTATTACCTGTATGAATTTGAGCAAGTTACTCAATCTCCCTGACCTGTTTTTCCTCATCTATAAATAGGTGTGATAATATCAACGACCTCCAGGCAAAAGTCTTTAAGCTGGGGAGAATTTGGGATATTTAGGGAACTAACAAGAGAGTTCAGTGTATCTATGATGTGTGAGGGGCAGATGGCAAGATAAAACTTTGGAGAGAAAGTACACATATCACAGGAGACCATAAGACAGACAACTCTATGAGTCTTCAGAAGCCATTGAAAATGGTATGTAGTGGTGTTGAGCTGGCTTATATAGACTTGTGAGAGCTGATTTTAAATTTTCAGGGATCACAAGTTAACATATATTTGGTGGCTTGAAAGTGGCTGTGGTGGTAGTATCTATACCTCAGAGATTGGTAAGCCACAAGTCACATTCCCACCCTCACCCTCCAACTCTGGAAAGCTAGTTGTTGAATATTTACAATGCACCACTGGAAAAATATGGACAGGGCATGCACTTACTTGAAATTGAGAGATATCCTTTTAGTTGGAATGTAGAGTATATTGGAAGGGGTTAGTGGAGAAAAGGTTGATTAAGAGTCTGATACGGTACACAAAGCAAATGGTGGGTGCATATAGACTTCGGCAGAAAAAAAAGTTGTTTAAAGTAACATTTGTGTTATCATTTTTCATTATTTCTACTTTTCTCCTCTAATATGTTATAATTAAACAAATAATTTCTTTGTATTTTTCAGAAGATATCTGCTAACACATTTTGATCAAAATATATTGACATCCTATAGTGGACGTTGTGATTGCCTATCTGGCAGCCATTCTGGCTACCCCCAGCTTAGTGGCAACCTTGAGATTTTGGTAGAGTTAACCTCACCGTGGGCTGCAAGGCTCACCACAGTAAATCTGAACCCATAAGAATACTACCATTCCTGATTGTCTCAGCCCATGAAACGTCCCTGGACCAGGGCTTGATTCAGTTGTGAAACCATTAACATTAAGTTAGAGACTTTTTTACAAATGTAAAATACGACCTTCCCTTTCATCATATTTGTGAATTAAACTACAGCGAGAACTAGTAGCTATTAGTGGCCATGGCAAAAAGTAACCTCAGGACTAAGATGAAGGCAATGAAAGAGAATTTCAGAAAATAGAAATCAAACCCTAACCTAACCACACCTGAAATTTAACCTATATCTGGAATTAGAAGTTTCGTGAACACATACATTCTGTTTTTATTGTTAAACATTTGTTGCAAATTATCTTCTCCCATTCTGATTTTGTTTTGTTTTATTTTGGTGTTTCTGTTACCTCTTGTTTTGCTTCCACCCCAAACTGTTGTTGTTGTTTTATTTACTCACTTTTCATCGTGATTTATGCGTTTTATGTTTTGGGCAAGAAACCCTTCTTTACCTCAAGTTCTTGGAGATTTTCTTATTATATTGTGATCTTTAATATACCTGTGATTTACTTTTGCTAAAGAGAGTGACATCATCATCATCATCGTCACCATCATTATCATCATTATCCTTTAGGAAAGCTAATAATTCTAGAATTTTCTGGTTGACTATCTCCTTATTTGCCATATTGAAGTTCACATACATTCATGCATCTACCTAGAGCCTCTATTTCAGACTTTGTTGTTGCTGTGAAAATAACGCATTTAGTTGCACAACATAATTAATTTTGGGTAATATGGACATTTAACAGTATCAATTCTTCCAATCCATGAGCATAGAATGTATTTCTATTTATTTGTGTCATCTTCAATTTCTTTCATTAATGTCTTATGGTTTTCAGTTATTCTCTTTAATTACAAGATTTTTCCTTTCAAGATCTTGCTCATCTTTATTATATTTACATCTACAAATGGGGGCAAATTTATTTCTTTTTTAAAGATCAGTATATATCCCTAGTCCCTTCTCATCTGAGACACTTTCTCAGGTTATCCTTGTTTTTCATGACTTTGACATTTTGAATGTCCCCAGTTTGAATGAACTCCCCACTGAGTGTGGAGCCTGACCTGGGGCTCCATCTTTTCACCCAGAACTGAAATCAAGAGTCACACGTTCAACCGACTGAGCCACCCAGGCACTCCACCAAAGATACATTTTATGAGTGACCCATCCATGTGGCAAGGCAAACATCTAATTACCAAACATCTACCCTTCTTATTGTCCTGTGATTTTCCCTCCCCCTCTTTGACGCCCCAGATCCTTATCTCATTCCTTAGCTCAGGGTGGCTTATATACTTCATTTTACCTTTTTGTCTTTGTACCTCTCATGTATGTGGAACTCTCATACATATGAAATTAAATTTGATTTTCTCCTGTTAATCTGTTTCATGTCAATTTAATTCTTGGACCAGCTGGAAGAAACTTTGAATGGTAGAATAACATTTTTCCTCCCCAACATCTTTTAGATGCCTTCACTGAAAAGTTACTATTTTTTTCTCTTTTCCATCCTCTATTCATTGGAAGCGAATCAATGTCTAGTTTACATTCAAGGGGAAGAGAAATGAGCTCCACCTCCTGGAGAAAGGACTATCAAAACAAATGCAGACATTTGTCAAAACTACCATAGTAATAAATATTTTAGAAAAGATATATTGAAGCTATGTAAATATCCTATTTCTCCTTAAAGTTTCACTCACTAATTTTAGCATTCACACATAGAATTTTCTTGCAGTAATTACTACTGTGTCATTCAAAAGGTGATTTTTCTATTTCCCTCGTTTCTTCTTCATTTATTATTTGAATTTTGTAAAGGAGATTTGTCCCTTCTCTCTCATTTCTTTATTCATTAAATCATTTGTTTATATCCGTATAGACTCATGGATATTTATATTACTCTTTGGGTTGTGACAGATGTATTTTTAATTGCTCATATTGTTCCAGCTTTTGCTGGTGAGAGCTGAGCTGGGTTCTGTGTAGTTTTGATATGCTCCCAATGCTCCCTTGCTTTTATTTAGCACTTTGCTGTTTCCTAGAACCTCAAGATACTCCAGGTTCATTTCCCTTTTGGAGACATAGAATTTCCATTTCTATAGGGAGCTCTGGTTTCTTTTTGGAGGGGAATTATATTTTTAAAAATCCACTCTGGGGTTAGGTATGTTTATTGCTATGGAAGTCACTGTTTTAGGCCCCCTCAGTGGACAAGGCAAAGAAATATACGTATATACACTAACCCGTGTGCACATATGTTTATATTTATTGTCGTATCTGTTATCTGCACATATGTTAACGGGTACATGAGTTCATACTGATCTACTCACAGCCCCACAGGGTTCATTCTAGCAGGATCCCCACCCTGCTTGTTTATAACCTGTTGGTTGAATGTAGGAAATCTGGCAATAATTAATTATCCAACGTCTATTTGCGTGCTTGTTTAAACTTAGCGTACTTGAAAGTTGTGTCAGAATTGCTCACCAGTATTATGTAATACTAAATTTACCAACACGAGCACAACATTGATGTACAGTTCCTTTTATCTTTTTTCTGTGGTCTGCAGTCAGAGAAGCTGTTTCTCAGCTACTTAGGTCAGCTTCATTTAACTCCCACCTCGTCCAGTGAGGTTTCGATGTGTTTCTAATCAGGTTTAATTCATTTTTCACAGTCTGCATTTCATCCTGAGTGCCACAGATATCCTGGTTGATTTTTTTCTTTTTCTTTTTTCTCTTCTTTTCTTTTCCTTCTTTCTTTTTAATTTTGAGGGGAAATAAAGGATATGGGGGAATTATTTTCTTGCAGTAAGTCACATTCCATCTTTGACTTGTTGTAAGATCAATTACCTGGTCCTTAGTTTAGATTCTGCCTGACTTAGGCTTTCCTCCTGTCACCCCACAGAAGCCCCGTGGTCTGGAGAAAGTAGCAGAGCTTTGCAATAATAAAACCTGGGCTTGGGGCACCTGGGTGGCTCGGTCAGTGGGCGTTTGCCTTTAGCTCTGGTCATGGTCCCAGGGCCCTGGGATCAAGCCCTGCATCAGGCTCCTGGCTGAGCAGGGAGCCTGCTTCTCCCTCTCCCTCTGCCTCTCTGTGCTCTCTCTCTCTCTCAAATGAAAAAATAAAATAAAATAAAATAAAATAAAATAAAACTGGGCCCACAAAGGCAGGATATTAGCATTTACTGAATATACACTATGTCTCAGAGTCTCTGTTGGGGGTTGCATTTATTATCCAGCTAAATTTGACCCTCAGAACATCGTCATGATTTGATAAAAAGTAGGAGAGGTTTGAAGGAGAAATTAGGATCAACTTTGAAGCTATTAAGTTTTACTCAGTGCTACTTCACATTTATTATCTCATTTAATCATAACAACCTTTACAAGTGGTTATTATTCTATTTTAAAGTGAAAACTAGAGAAAGAAAGAAATTTACTCATAATCACATAGCTAATAATATATAGACTCATATTCAATTTGAGCCTGAATACAATAAAACTCAAAAATTTTATTTTTTTTCTGGTTTTATTTATTTGAGAGAGAGAGAGAGCACGAGCAAGAGAAAGCATGAGCAGGGGTGAGAGGGAGAAGCAGGCTCCCAACATGGGGCTTAATCCCAGGGTCCTGGGATCATGACCTGAACCAAGGGCAGATACTTAACCAGGCGCCCAAAACTCAAAAAATTTTAAATGATTATTCTTTAGGTTGCAAAGTGCTCCTACCCATCTTTTCTCCACTGAGTCTCGCAAAATTCCTTCTGTCAAGCCCAGGTTTTATTTTGGGTAGGCTGTGGTCAGGGCAGCATTTCACTGCTGGGCTTAGAATCCTGGGACTTATAGGGGCCCAGAGGGTGTTGGCCCAAGATGTGCCACGTTNCAATGGCTCTAAATGTATATCTCTCAATAGTTACTCTGAATGTAAATGGACTAAATGCCCCAACTAAAAGACACAGGGTATCAGAATGGATAAAAAAACAAGACCCATCGATATGCTGTCTACAAGAAACTCACCTTACATGCAAAGACACCTCCAGATTTAAAGTGAGGGGATGGAAAACAATTTACCATGCCAATGGACAGCAAAAGAAAGCTGGAGTGGCAATCCTTATATCAGATAAACTAGACTTTAAGGCAAGGCATGCAGATGATTTTGAGCTGAAAACAACCAAGGCCCAAAAGACCCAGGAAGAAACTTTGACCTTTCTACTAACTGCCTAAAAGAATTTCAATAGAGGCCATGCACCAGAAGGAGAGCTGTCATCATAGATAACTACAGTGTGAGGTGAACCAGGTGCAGGACACTGGGAAAAACCCAGCAAATCTGTTAAAACTACTGTGTTAAAGCAAACTCTTGCTTACCAAGCATTTACTCTTCATCATCTTTCTGTGAATTGCTTCCCTTTCTTTTGAAGTCCCCGACACCCCTCCTCCTTACTTCAGATTGATATATATGCCCCATTTTATTTGCCTTTGGAATCTCCCATTTTTATATGGGTTCCCCATAGTATGTAACAAAATTTATTTAGTTATTAGACCGGCCCAAAGAACTAAGAAGAAAAGGGGGAAATGTTCCCCTCCCTAACACCTGATTTATCCATTCATTCATTCACTCCTTCAATATTGAGTTTCTACTACATGCTTTGTCATTGTGTTAAAAATTCAGAGATAAAATTGCAACTCATGGAATCATTTTGTCCCTCTTTTCATAGAACCATAATAAGTGAAGTCAAACGTTTAAAATTAAACCTCAGCCAAGTAAAGGGTTACATAAATAGTCACAATTGATACTGATTAAAGACAAATTTGAGTCATCTATACAAGCATTCCCCTCTGGCTGAATTGTCTCACCATATCCGATGCAGGTGATACTTAGATGAGACTTGGGGCTTAGACTTTTGGGTTGATGCTGGAATGAGTTAGGGGCATTGGGCTGGAACGAGTGTATTCCGTATGTGAGAAGGACATGAAAATAGAGACAAATTTTGGATGTCTGCCACCTCCCTAGTAAGAGATCCACAAAGATTTTTTTTAAAAAAGTTTTTTTAATGAGGGGGTTATCAAAAAGAATACATGGACAACTTTTTTGTAGGACATAGTACATGAAAAAAATAGTACATGGTTGTGTCTCTAGTTTGAAAATGCTACTGACTATGCAGTAGAATTAATGCATAAAATTTACATTAAATCTAAACATCATGTATTTTTACTTCTATGGATTAAGAGAATTTATAAAGATTTCCAGAGAGAAAATGCATGACACATACGAACATTTGTAATTTTGTAAATAATTGTAAAATTACATTGGAATTGCCAAAATGAACTCTAGACGCTAGAAGAAAATGGAGTGAATGATTCTGAGTAAAAAAAAAAATTTCCAGTTCAACCGCTATACTTCTCTAGAATTCAATCAAATATGGGGGTGTAAAAAGGAAATGTTCAGGCTAGCAACGCCTCAAAAACTCTATCTCCCAGGTACTCTTTCTCAGCATGTCACTGCGGAGGGCATTCTACCCGGCTCACGAGTACATCGAAATGGAGCTAGGAAGCCCTACAGGGGGCGCTCTTGCACACATACCGCTCCCTGCAGCCTGCATTGCCCGCAGGACCACCGAAGATGATTAGTTTAGCATGGTAGGAGATATTCACCTAAGAATTTTATCTCCTGCTTTTAAGAAAAGGAATAAAGATCCCTCCCAGCCCCTCCAACAATGCACTAACCACGGCTTGCGGCCAGTGAAAAATCGCCACAACCTCAAATCCTTGTTCTTCTTCAATGAACTTTGGTTCAAAACAACCCTCCCCAGTTTCCTTCTAAAACCTAATAAAAGCCAACCTCCCCTTGTTTTTCGGACTCACCTGCTTTGCCATACTTGGCTTGTCCCAAATTGCAATTCTTCTGCTATTCCTGAACGAACTAATTTTGCTGGTAAAATAACAGGCCAGTTTATTTTTCAGGTTCACATTACCAATGTGCAAGAGGACAGTAAGCAAGAGAGAAAAGTGAGATCAGGGAAATAGAGAATCCAGTATAAAACAGGGTAATGGGAAGTCCTACAGTGTTGCATGATTACAGGCAACAAGTCCCGACTGGAACAAGGCAGACAGGTGATCCAGGAAAAATCTGTGTTGCCTCATCGTCGAGGGTTAGCAGTGGGAAACAGAAAGTTGGCAGGCAGTTTATACAGCCCTTGGAAGGTATTGGAAGATAAAATTACATTTTCAAATATAAGCTGATAGAGAATAAGGAATTATGCAAAGTGTTGGAATAACACTGAAAACAGTAAAAAATGATTTTGACCAAATGTTCCAATATAATTATATTAGGAGGGCGGGGGGAAGGCAGAAGGGTTTAGAAAAGCTAACAAGCTCATCATTCATTATAGAAATAGGAGTTAGTGTCTGCCTTTTGCCTATGATTCTAGGTGTCTCTTATTCTCCCCACTAAGCAGATGTTTTTGGTCACAAGAGAACAAATATGTTACACATTTATAATTCTCCCTGTGAAATCGCCATTTTGGGAGCCAGAAGGGGTGGGAGCAGATGGAGAACAAACGCGTGCAGGACCTTGACAGGTGAATGGCCCAGAAGCAACAATGGCAGGCAGATCAGCTCCAATTTCAAGAAAGGTTCCAAGAGATTTCAAGTACCTGGGTTGTCTGTGTAAATCTTTCTCTTTGCATTTCTGAAGTCATGTGAATGAAGAGGCAAAGGCTTTTGCTTTTAGATCCACCTGTTCTGTTTTCTGAACAATATTTTCTTATTTCCTTCCTTTCTATAACCCAACTTCCCATGGAACCTTGGTGTTTGGTTTCCATTTCAGCCTTTCTGGGCCCCTTAAAGAGAGACAAAAGGACACAGAAAGACAGAGAGAATGAGGCTGTAATGATTCCTTTGGGAGCATCAGAAAATAATCTTCCCATTTGTAACACGAAAATTGGTGATTGTTTATTTTAAGTAAATTGAGCATTCGGTTAGAGAACACAATCGTTCAGGTGGGATCTGAAAGCAAATCTCTTCTGAGTTTGGAAGAGTAAGTCCAGTGTGTACTGAGAAAAGAACCTGCTTGTGGAAAGCATGTGCAAATGTTCTGCCCGGATATGACACACACCCTGCGGTGCAGGAAATGATCACTCTATTATCTCTTCCTTTCAGACAGAGGCATAATTAAACCTCATCTTGATCATCTTGCCTCCACCAAAAAAAAGGCATATCAGCATATGTTTCAATGTTCACAATCGTGAAAGACATCACCACATGTCTCTAAGGACTCAGATGTGGGGACAGGATGGGGTAAGCATCTCAAGATGGTAGAAGAAGGTGCTGGTGAAACCATGGTGTGAAGCAAGTGGGGACCATAAGATAGGTCTCAGTTTCTGGTTTGCATTTTGCAAGTTTTTATTGAAAATTCTCATAAAACAATATCACGTCCCAACACCAAAGACCATTCTCCAGTTGTTTCCTGTCTAAACCTCAAACCTAATTTCTAATGATTTGCTGCACACCTAATGCACTCTTACATGCTCCCAGAAAACATCACCAACAGGGATTTCCTCAGGGCTTTTCCCGGGATGTGATCTTGTTCTGCAGATGAAAACTCCTGAGGGCATGATTTTGAGTGCTGGCTGCCATGATATTTTCTTAGGGAATGTCTTCCTGGAATTCTGCACACCCCTTAGCAGGTAGAATTTTACATCCTCCTGTGTG
This sequence comes from Ailurus styani, assembly GCA_002007465.1. NCBI lineage: Eukaryota > Metazoa > Chordata > Mammalia > Carnivora > Ailuridae > Ailurus > Ailurus styani. The sequence continues at coordinate 31,594 of LNAC01000293.1, read as the reverse complement.
TTCCAGCAGCATCTGACACACTAGTAACGTGATCTCATTGATCTGTGACCTACTCTTGTAGCTTGTGAGAGAGCACTCAGGACAAGGGCTGGTAACATGGTATCCACTTCTACGTGGTGGTGACATAGTGACGTTAGTGACAGAGCAGTGCCTGACTTAGAGCCCGAAGTCCTTTTTGGATGAATGTGTACATAAAGAAATTTTATTCCTTAAGTTCAATAGCACATTGGTTTGGCTCACAAGTTCCCAAAGACACAGTAGGAAGATGGCCCATGGTTTCATCCATTTTTGTTGTGAAAGATATGCTCATATATCTTTTAATGTCCTCTATTCACACACATACCTTAGTTTCCTAGAGAATGAGAAGAAGTTTCATCACATCCCAGAGTGACAACACAGGTGACTACAGGGGCAATTTGGAGTATCTTACAGTTTAAGGAAGTGCCACTCAGGGTTATGTCTGTAATTAAACTGAAATAAAAGAATCCCAAATCTGTGAATCTCACCTGTGTATTCATTTTACCATGTATTCATTTTTTAGCTAGTTATGCTATTAAGATGAACACATCAGTTAAGCCCAGCCCTAACTTAGATACAGTGCTCTGACCAGTACTGCTTAGATCTACTCATAGCATTAGTTATCAAGTTTATACTCCTCAGGGCTTCATGGCCGCATCCTTGCCATCACAAAAATCAAAGCAGGAGAGAGTCAGTCTAATGTTTAGCAGCTGAGGGAGTCTTGTGCGTGAACACTTAGCTCCCACAACCTATCAGGAGTGGCCCAGAGCATTCTTCCTGTCCAGCCTCAGAGCCCATCTGCTGCAGAGAGGCATATAAATCATGTCCAAAAGACAGGAAGAGAGAGAAAGACAATAAATATCAAAGTCAGAGACAAATCCAGAGATTCAGAGGCTAACACGCTCACAAGCATGCTTCAGCCTTAGATTATGTGTGAAGCCAACTATGCCTTAAACAGGGACGACAGGGTTTTCAAAGGTACCTTTGGGAAACTTCTGGCACAGAAATGGCCACGTAGAGAAAGCTCCAGAAGGGAAGAACATCACTTTCTGTTCCGCAGTTCTCTCTCACCTTCTCAATCTCCACAAACTGTTTCATTTGTTGGTTCTGTATATTGTGCTGGTCTCGGGCAGGTTTATTCTCCAGGAGCCTCAAATATCTGCATTTCATACCACTCCCTGTTCAGTCCCTTGATCTTGTTCTTCATTCTATCAAACAAACAAATGAAAAACCACATTGCTTTTAATCAGCTGGGAAACTTATCTGACAGATGTCTTAAGTATGAAGATAGTCATCAGTGTCATGAGCCAACCCATGTTAACTGTCCCTCTGGAGCACACAGCAGGAAGAAGCCCACCAAGGCTCACTGTAACAACGTTCTTCACCGGTGGACAGTGCAGCTAATGAAAAAATGGACCCAGAAAATAGTAGCAGGGCAGGTCTTGCTCTCCCAAACCCACAAACGCCCTCCAGGTAAGTACAAGCTACTCTTTTTTCCCATTCCCTGTGGGCCAGAGACAGTCAGAGTGCTGGGAAGATGCGAGTTCATGGATGTAGGCACAGACCCATCTGGTTTAATTAATATATTGAGTATAAAGAAGCTCTTTGCTATACTTTGCCAGTAGTTCTCTCTGGGTGATAGGGAGGAAGGTTTTACTCAGCTTGTGAACTGGAAATAACTTGTTTTCTTGCAGTAGAGGCTCATATTCTGGGATTGAGGTAGGGGAGTTTGTACTATCAGTTGAAATTTCTTGCCTCTGCATCTGCTGTATGTTAAGGAAAACTTCTCAACATGACCTGGGGCTCCTTAGGTTACTCTTTGTGAATCTCAAGCTATGGGATCCTGCCCCATTGTTTAGAGGGGAAACATTCATGAGTGAGGCTGTTAGAGGTGCATGTTTCAGTTTTCCTTTACATACTGAAGATGAACATGTTATTCAGACTTTCCTTATAAAGTTTTTAGGAGAGGCTGATGACAGAGCTTTGGGAATCAATGTTGGATTGAGTATCATTGCAAAATATTCAGTATATCCCAAAGTATTAGAAGAGATAGTACTTCCAGTTAGCCTCCTCTGAGGATGAAAGCAGGAACAGAGATTGAACTAACCCTTTGGAGCCTTTCCTTTGCACACATGAAGTTGAGCATGTCACTGACAAAATATATTCAGGTATATTTCTGTGTTAGAAAGACTGAGAGACACATAAGTAAACGTGCCCATTTTAATATTTACTCATTAGCGTAGATCACTGGGAAAGAACTTGGTATAGTAACCCTGGATTAGGACTTAGTTCATTTTTTGTTCCATTTTGTTCTTCTCATCACCGGCTAGACAGTGATCTTGGCCACCAACTTGGACCCTCCGAGCCTCAGCTTCTTATGTATTTCAATGAAGATTTTAATTGCAAGACTGTTTTTGAAAAAATAATCAAAATCCTCCTTTTCTATCAGTTGAGAACTTTTCACAGAGAGAGAGAATTTTCTCATGGCTGAATTTCTGTTTAAACTTCACAGTGCACCTGAAATTGAACTTTCAGAAGTGTCTCTCCGTGAAAACCCCTTACTGGAGAAGTCTGCCTCATCCCCACCATGCCATACATGGCTGATATTTTTGAAGAGGGAGCTGGAATTTCTGGGGGTGAGTGAGCATCTTCCAACCTTAACCAGAGTAGGACTGGCTCTAGGAAAGAATATTTGGGAGCATGAACACAGTTTCCCCGCTTGGATTCATGAGATATGAGAAACCTGGTAGGTGAAGAGGTGACACTGGGCCCAGTTGAGTAGGAAGAAGAATTTCCTCATGAAGACTAGGATAAGAATGGCAAATAGGATCTGTCAACTCTGGTCAGTTGCTGGTGGATTATTATCATTAATATCCAATTAATAATTTTTGTCCACACTTCGATGGAAAGAAGAATTATTGATGTCCACCATGACTACAGAAATAAAGGTAGATGAGAAATGTATTGGCCATGTCTGCATTAGGTCATGCCTGTACCCATTCTTAGAGTGACTTGATGATACTAGAAAATACTGCATTTGAATTCTGTCTCAGGATTGCCTAAAACACCAAAGCAATTTCTCATGTTTGGCCTCAGTCATAAGGAATGTGGTGCAATCTTGGGAAAATACCTTCTTGTTGTACAAAACATATGCATTTTTTACAGGTAACACAAATTCTGGTTGGCTTGATATGTCTTTGTTTTGGAACAATTGTCTGCTCCGTGATCAATATTTCGGAATTGAAGGAAGACGTTTTTTCATCATTTAAAGCAGGCTACCCATTCTGGGGAGCAGTGTTTGTGAGTAAATATCTACGACTGCTTCTGAAATAACACTGCACATAGCTTTTCTCTTATCCAGGTCAGGTCTAACCAACTATCAATTCCAGTATTTAGAGTGTATAAACATATTGCAGTTTACAAAGCACTTGGGTTAAATAAACATGTTAGCACACTTTTATCAGATGAGAAACCTGAGATTGATAAAAGTTAAATGAATTGCCCAAGGGACATTTAGCTAATAAAAAATGAATCTAAACTTTCAGGATCCAATTCCAGGAAAATATCCCTAACGCTATTTATCAATCAAGTTATGTTCATAAAGGCAGGGAGAAGAGACAGGAGGTGAGAACAAAGCCAAATGAGGTCAAAGACATCTGTTGAACTGCTACTGTGTCCTAGAAACTCATTTAGGTGCTTTCTCATTGTATCTCCTTTTTTAAAAAATATTTTATTTATTTATTTGACAGAGAGAGAGAGTGATCACAAGTAGGCAGAGAGGCAGGCAGAGAGAGAGGGGGAAGCAGGCTCCTTGCCGAGCAGGGAGCCCGATATGGGCCTCGATCCCAGGACCCTGAGATCATGACCTGAGCCGAAGGCAGAGGCTTTAACCCACTGAGCCACCCAGGCACCCTCATTATATCTCCTTTAATCATTTTACTGTTTCTAACCTAGATGATTCAATGAGATCGCAAAAATATATAGCTTTATTGATGTGTAACTGACATGCAATCAATTGCACATATTTAAAGTCTACGATTTGATACATTTTGACACCTGTGTACACATGTGAAAACATTACCACATCAATATAATGAACCTATCCATCACCTCCAAAAACTTCCTTGTACCCCTTAGTAATCCCTCCCACTGTTCCCTGACTTTCCATCCTTAAGCAATCACTGATCTGCTTTCTGTCACTTTAGATTAATTTGGATTTTCTAGGATTTTATATAAAGAGAATTATACAGCATATTCTCTCTACACTCTGGCTTCCTTCACTCAGCATAATTACTTTTAATTAATCCGTGTTGCTTTTTGTATCAACATTTCATTCACAAGGACATACTTTAACTTTAAAAAATATCGTATTAGCTTGGCACTCTGATAAATAAGTAGGAATTATCAGATCACCTACCTGTTCACGACTCTCCTTGAACCTCTGCCATATTTTATTTGACCCTTTTTTCTATTGTCCTTCATTCTGTATGCTTAGCTTATTATGGTGTCTCTCAACCCATCATATACTCTGAAACTTTGAAATTGTTTTAAATTTGTGCTATTGATTTATATTTTCTTTTTTAAAGATTTTATTTATTTATTTGACACAGAGAGAGACACAGGGAGAGAGAGAGAACACAAGCAGGGGGAGTGGGAGAGGGAAAATCAGGGTTCCTGCTGAGCAGTTAGCTCGATGTGGGGCTTGATCCCAAGATTGTGGGATCATGACCTGAGCTGAAGGCAGACACTTAACGACTGAGCCACCCAGGTGCCCCTTTATTTATATTTTCAATGAATCTTCTCCCATGGACATTTTGTAGTTACTATATGTCTATATGAAATATGTTAGACTTGAGATATACATGCCACAAACACACATTTCTTGCCCAAAGGAGCTCATGCTCTAACACACAGGATGCTCATACAAACAAATAATTACAACAAATTAGAGTCATTTTATAATAGTCACGTAGTACCAGGTCTGCTGGACCTTGCTGCTCTGAAAGTAACCCATGGATTGTCAGGGTCAGCATCACCTAGGAGGCTGGTAGAAATGAAGAAACTCAACCCCCTCCAGGACTAACTAAATAAAAGTCTCCCTTCTGAAAGAGACCCATAAATACAGAGAACAAACTGGTGGTTGCCAGAGGGGGAGAGAGTGGGAGGGGGTGGGCAAAATGGGTGAGGGGGAGTGGGAGATACAGGTTTTCCGTTATGGAATGAATAAGTCACGATGATAAAAGACCCAGTATAGGGAATATAGTCAATGGTGTTGTAACTGCATTGTATGGTGACAGATGGTAGCTACATTTGTGGTGAGCATAGCGTAATGGACAGACTTGTGGAATCACTGTGTGGTATGCCTGAAACTAATGTAACGTTGTGTGTCAACTCTACTTCAATTAAAAAAAAAAGAATCTGTATTTTAAGAAGACCATCACATGGTTCATGTGCACACTTAATATTGAGCAGCCCTCTTTAGGAAATAAGAATAAGAAAATAGTGAGCTTCTGGGGAACATTAATACATAGCTTTACAGAGTGCCCACAACCTTGCCTTATATTTGGAGGAAGGGGCTGAAGGGGAAATAAAGGTCCGAGACTCACTGTGCTTTTCCTTCCTTCCTTTTGTACAGTTTGCTATTTCTGGATTTTTGCCACTTATGTCTGAAAAGAAACATGCTACATATCTGGTGAGTTGCCATTCTGTCTTTATCCATCCTTAAGAAGATAAGAAAGATGGAATTTCAGGAGTCTTGAGGTAGACATGTCACCATATCCCATATCATGAGTGAATGTGGATCATGTGGGGTTTTTTTCCCAATCTATTTTGTGTTGGATATAATCATTAAAATACAATCATTAAAGTGTCAGTTGTCTTTTTTAGAAAATACTAAAGTATAACTACCTTGGCACTTGTTTAAAAAATATCCTCACACTAGGCCTTATTCTTGTAAGTACAGTCATATGATCAGATAGATGATTTGTTTCTGATTAAGAAGATTGTTTGAGGAGAGATAATGTGTGTCCACGTGGGTCTTTCTGATCACAGTCTTAGCAAGAAGGGTGTAGATGCTTATTAAACAATGTGCGTGTTTCCAAGATTTTCTTTTTTGGTTTACATTTTGAACCAATGGAAGGTTTATTGGACGCAACCAGCCCTAAAAATGCAGACAGGACTATTGAATGCATGGGCAGGTGGAGGCTCAGGTCTGAGTGTTGTCCTGCACCATCAGGTGTGGGGAACCCTGGGGGCCAACACTGTCAGCAGCATAGCTGCCGGAATAGGAATCTTCATCCTCACGGTCAACCTGAAGAGAAGCTCTGCTTATATCTACAACTGCCAGGAAATTTACAGAGAGGACTTCTGCTTTATGGCTTATTTTTCCACTGTATGTATTTCTTGTGGGAGGGCTGAGATTTGGGTCCCACTCTACGTAAGAACCCTCTTTCCCTTTTCCACAAACATTGTCCTTTGTTCTGGGTGTTCATGCACAGAGATGCTGGCTGCCGCCCCCTCTCCAACTGAATTCTGCGAGGTTGGAGTCACCTGCCTTGAACCACTTTGTGACTTTGACTTTCCCGTGTGTGTGTCACTTCATTGGGACTGATCACGTTGGGAAGGGGGAGTGTGAAGAAATGGTGATGAAATCAGGGGCTGCAATAAAGGAGCCCACTTTCAGGGCACCTACCTTGTGACTCTTCTTGTCTTGTTGGTTATTGTTTGACAGGAAGTTGTGGCAATGATCCTGTTTCTCACCATTCTGGGATTTTGCAGTGCTGTGTCCATCATAATCTATGGGGCTGGAGAAGTAGCCCAAGGGAACAAGGTAGGTAGAGGCCTGATACCCAATCCTGAATGGCAAGCTGAAGAATTTAAGCTTCATCACTTAAAAATATGGCTTGGATTTCCTGCAACATTTCTTCTAGAAAAATTTTTGTCTATGTTTCAGTATTCTGTTTCCAATCTCTTATTTTAAATCACATTTTTCACTCATAAGAGCATAAATCTCATGGTATAGCCCCATGACTGAGGGTTAGGAAAGTGGAATCTTCATAATTTTAGAAATTGTAGATATGATTCTAAGTGTGTTGAGCATGGGAGAATAATATGCAGGTAGCACACGAAGGAAACACCCAGGTATCTGGGCTTATTTTCTCTTCCAGAATAGCTCCCTTATGTTTGTTCCTGTTCTCTCCTTTTTTTGGCTTTCACCTTCATACATGCTCGGAGCCTCAATTTTCTTTCCTTCCTAATTCACGGCTACCAGCTGCATTTCCACTTGCCTTACCCATCCGTTATATCTTCGATGTATGAAAAAGAATCACCGATACTTGACAGACACACACCTACTCAAATCTTCCAGATGATACATGCTCTCTCCATCTGTCCACTTGCCTGAAGCATTCAAGTCTGGTGGCCCTTTTTGACTGTTTTCCTCCAAAAACAAATAAGACAGCAGATATACTCAGGCTCAGACACGTAACAGCCTCACCAACTTATTACTGACAGACGTAATTTCTTCTGGGCCCACTTGGCCAACCAATCTGGCTTGGCTTGTTGGAGATTTAGGGAATAATTATGGTGTAATGAGGGAGAGTATGAGACTCAGAAAGGCAAAAAAAGATGAACTAGGTCTCGCAAATGAGTTGTATAGTGGTAGAAAATTCCTGCTGATTGATATTAAATCACTTTTCCCTCATCAGATTGCAGAAGATCGTCTTTATGAAGAATTAAACATATATTCACCGATTTACAGTGAGTTGGAAGAGAAAGTGGAGACCTCTTCTCCTGCTGATTCATAAGAATCATGTCTTCAAAACATTCTGACTCACAGCAAAGGTCTAGAATAAGCCAAGATCTTTGTTTAAGGGGCTACTGGCAAAATTTCGGTTCTGTCTATGATCTGCCAGGTTTACATTAGGACTTATTCTCCAGATGGTAATAGTCTGTCTGTTGTTTCTGTTCACCTGAACTTCCCCCACCCTGCCCATTTGTGGATATGTGATAGACTCCCGTTTTTCTTGTTTTCTATTGCTGTCTCGTACAACTTTTGTGGGAAGTAAACATGTAATCAGCAAGTATTTGCTGTGTGCCTTTAACTTCCACCAAACAAGTGGAAGGCTGGTTGAGAGCTGAGTTAAACTTTGACGGTTTTGGAACACCTGGGTGACTCAGTCGGTGAAGTGTCAGACTCTTGATTTTGGCTCAAGTCATGATCTCATGAGTTGTAAGATCAAGCCCCGTGTTGGGCTCCTCGCTCAATGGGGCGTCTGCCTGTGATTCTCTCTCTCTCCCTCTCCCCCTGTCCCTTCTCCTTCTCCTTTGCTCTCTTGATCTGATAAATAAATAAATAAATAAAATCTTAAAAAAAAAAACCAACTTTGACAGTTTTATCATGTTTGGCTCTTAGCCCTTTTCAGAGTTCACAAGCGCTACACATGTGCTCGATAAATGTCTGCTACTGGACTATAAGCTCCTAGAGGACAAAGCCCATGCGGGAAACTTATATTGAGGACCAATTTAGGTGTTTGAAATTTCCCACATTTGTCTCTTTCACTTCACGTTTCCCAGTTCCCCTCATCATGGGAGCTCAAAGTATATTTACCGGGCGAATGGGTAAACATTCTGGGAGGGTCTCCCACGAGGTCAGGTGAGAGGTAGAGTAGACAAGGAGAAAGAGATTGCTCTGAAGTGAATTTGGAGGTGAGAAGGAGACCAAATTAGAGATGATTAGCATTAGGAGGATAGTCAGAAGGAGATTTGGACTAGAATCCTGCACGCCTGTATTAATCATTTTGGTGAATGTTTATCATATCAGTTTAGCAATGGATGCTTCCTGCTTATTTATGTGTGATCTTATATGGAGAAGCCAACATGGAATGTTGAAGGATCACCAATCTTATAAAATGCGTTGGAATCCCAGGCCTATAGCTTATTAGGGTGAGTTGTGGCAAGTTATTTAATTTTTTTACTTGCTCTGGCTTTTCTCATCTGTAAAGATGTCTGTAAGATATTAGGAATGATTTACCTGCCAGGCTATTAGAAATAATTTACCTGCCAGGATCTGTTGTGGGAACACACACACACACACACACACACACACACACACACACACACCTTACAATATACATAACTTTCCACATGCAAATATTTTATTTACATCCCCTTAATGATAACACATTTTTTTCAAAGACACAAAGTCTTATAAAAATCTGTATTATTTCCTGAATCACCAGCACATTCACTGTCACAATTTGTTCAATACTGTTTGCAGATTGATGAGTGGGCAGTGGGGAGTTTTGCTAAGTTACTCGGTGTCTGGTGAGGTGGGTGGGTGAAAACAGGAAAACCGTAAGTGGAAAGATCATTTAATGAAGAATGTGAAATGAAATAAATTAATGAAGACCTGAGCTAAAATGGAGTCAGTGGGAATGGAGAGAAATGGTCATATCTAAAACATGGAGTGAAAGAGAAACTGGTAGATCTTGTTAACAAGTTGAATTAAGGGATAAAGTTGGAAAAGCAATCAGTTGATGAACACATTCTGTCATTGGGTCTCAGGTCAAAGGAGGATACCTGCTAAAGTTGAAAGAACTGATAGGAAGTCAGAAATATGAATCGCTGAAGGAGGAGCACAGATAGACCTAAATCAAGCTCAGTCTCAGACTTTAATTTTTAGGAGACCATAGAGAAATGCAATGGAGAGATCCTGACTGTCCAGTACAGTTTTGGGAAAGATGAAATTTGGTGTCATTATGAGAGAGATCATCATTAAATGAATCAGTCTAACACTCTGAGAGAATTATTTTGAGATAAAAGTGAAGCCAAGTTAACCTTTGAATACCTATAATCACAGGGGCAAAAAGAAGGAAAAACAAATCTAGGGTAGAAGTTACAAGAATTAGTCAGAAAAGTGCACTGTGGAACAGCAGACAGCAGGCAGCTCAAAGTAGAGAGAGGTCCAATAAAGAGAGAATAACCCACCATTAGAGACGGTTATCTGCTGGCTTGGGCAAGTGAGAAGTCTACAAGAGAAGTCTTGCCCCCGGCATGGGTGAGAGAGAAGTCTGCCTCCAGGTGAGACATGGAGACAGGGCAGAGCCAATAGCAACAGTGAATGAATGCCAGAGGTGCAGAGAAATTCAAATCACAGCCTGGAGGTAAGTAAGTGAATAAAACATTTGCAGAAGCATTTAAAAAGAGAGTATGTGATATGAGAAGTAAGAAAATAGATGGCGAGTAGCAAGTTATGAAGAAAAATGAGCAAAATGTTTATGTCGCTGTTGCTGTTTTTGTTATTAAGAGGAAGAAAAAATAGTTCACATCTTAGGCGAAGCAGATGAGTTCCGAAAAATCATCTTGGGGTAACATTCACAAGTCATTAATAAAATAATTATATTTTATGTACTTAGAGTGCCAAAATTAGAAAGTGACAGGAAGATACTAGCTTCCCCAGACTATGAAAGTGATCACATGACCACACACTTGATATGCTTCTCTAACCTGGTCCCTCAAGTTTTCTACTATCAGTTTTCTTTTTCTTCCTTCCTTCCTTCCTTTTTTTTTTTTTTTTAAGATTTTAAAAAATTTATTTATTTGGCAGACAGGGAAAAGAGAGAGCACATGCGGGGGGAGCGGCAGGCAGAGGGAGGGGGAGAAGCAGTCTCCCTGCTGAGCAGAGAGCTCAACAGACCAGGACCCTGAGATCATGACCTGAGCGGAAGGCAGAGGCTTAACCGACTGAGCCACCCAGGTGCCATTCTATTTTCATTTTTCTGAAATAAAATTATGTTTCTCAAAATTCGATAGCAGCATAAGAATATACCCTCTCACTGTGTTGTTGGCTAAGTGGTATTTCCATTCTGGATCGCATCACTTCCGTGGCGTATACATTCCTGTCCAAACTCCTAAGGCTGGTCTACCAGGACCTCTAGAAAGGCATCCAGTTTATCTTTACAATGGTACCATACATTAGCACTCTTTCTCCCACTCAATTCCAATTTTAACCATATTGTTGACTCTATCTTTCCTGGGTACACAACACAATCTTTGTCTTACTCTGAGAGCTGTCCTGCCCCTGCCTGCCTTTTATCACTGGCCTACGTCAGGCAGACATGGAGCACACAGCTGGCCTGTTCCTCACACACGCATTGCTTCAAATTATCTTTCAAAATTTCAACTTAATGGTCATCTTATCCATGAAGTCTGCCTGATAGCACACCTATTCATCCAGCCTCCATTTCTTGCTCCGTAACCACTCCACCCCATGGTGCAGTGTATGATCATTTATTGTTAGTGTACTTGTGATCTTCCTGATGCAGCCTCACTTACTAGTATTTGTGCAATAAATTGGAACACTGTACATTGATTTCTTGTCTGTGTTTCTATTTGTGTATGAGGATAAGGGTCCGACCAAGAGTAACAGAGAATCAAAGCATCAGTTCAGTGATGCTTGGGACCAAGCACCATTTGTGGAGTCCTCTTTTTTGATCAGTGTTTTATCAAATGGAGAAAACTATAAATAACCCCATGGACAGAAAACAGTTGTGTGAGCACTTGTCAGCCAATAAACCATGGTGGGATAAAGTGTAAAAGAAACTGTGATCATGAATCTCATTTTACAAGTAGGTTCTGACTCTTATTTATTTGCTATGTTATACGGACTCGAAACAAACTTCTCCCTTGTGGACCTTGGGTTCTCTGTCTGAAAATGAGCAGAAAGTTTTTGAAAATGCAACAGAAGATTTCCAGCTGATATTTCTGTTTCCATATTCTGTGCTTTTGGTAATCACAGTGATTAAGTTTGTGGCTAGGATAGCAACAGCGATCAGAGTTATTTGATGCTAGTTGATGTATGGCCTAGCAAGGCACCTGGGACAATAATATTTGTTCTAAACTCCTCTTACAAAAACTAACCAAAGGCTTCTTTGTGAAGATTGTCTTAGAGATACGATATCCCAAATAATTCCTATTCTATGAAGTTTGGGTCCACCTACAAAAAATACTGATAAAAGAGGATACTGTGTTCATAATTTCAGCTTGATGTAGAGTGTCGAAGTGAATTTATATATGTAAGAGTGTGTAAATTCGTCGATAGTTGCTGTGTTTCATGAGTATTTTACTCCCCTGGAAAACCTCTACTCACTGTGCAGTTAGTGCCTCAATTAATGTCTCCCAAACAGCTTCTCTCTGGGATGCCTGCATAGGGTTTTGGTGAACAACATTGAGGAAAAAGGATTGTTTTGAATGAGAACTTTGGAGAATATAATATACTCAGAAGTAAATTGTGGTAGCTATATTAGATACCAGCTCTTTCATCTTGGGGCAATTTTATCTTAGCTTATTTTTCTTATTTCTTAAACGGATATATTAAACACAACTATTTCAAATTCATTGTGTATATTCAAAGATCCTATAGCAAAGTGCCTAGAATGGTGTATAGGACCTATTTTTTTTTAAGATTTTTTATTTATTCATTTGACAGTGAGAGCTTACAAGTAGGCAGAGAGGCAAGCAGAGAGAGAGGAGGAATCAGGCTCCCTGCTAATCAGGCAGCCCGATGCAGGGCTCGATCTCAGGACCCTGAGATCATGACCTGAGCTGAAGGCAGAGGCTTTAACCCACTGAGCCACCCAGGTGCCCCTATAGGACCTATTTTTGCATTCATAAATATTGATGCCTAATCATGAAACTGAAATTAGGAAAAGAGACACTGACCCAACTTCTCAGAAGCCTTTCACAAAATTCACCTACACCTTGTCATTTCTAGTTGGAGAAAGTGGGTATGGGACCCTGGAATGGATGATGGAAGATAATTAATACTACTACTAATAAATAAAATAATAATAAATGTAATAATAAATATTAATAATAAACTGAAATGCATGAACTATACGTTGGAGGATGGTTCTGTCTTTGCCCTAAACAGCCGGAGAAGTAGATGGGGAGAGGCCCTAGAGAAACATGATACCAGATGAGCTTTCGGAAACTTCTGAGAACATTTCTCTTGGGTGATGAGAAATTTCTTGAGACATACTATCAGCCTATTAAGAATGAACTGCTAGGAAAACACACTGCAAGAGCTTCTGTTTGAAACAAACACAAGGAACAGAGGGATGGATAATCAGGGAGATTCTGGGCTCTAACAGTAAGCTGTGCCCAGAAGGCACCTGGATGGAACAGCTCATTTCCTGTTCTTGTTCTTTGGTGAACCCCAAATAACATTTTTTGGGCTGGATTCTGACCTGTGCTTCTGTGAGGACGTGGTCACTGGGATAGATTTAGGCCAGACAGGAGGAGGGCTGGCCATGATTAGTCTATGAGAGAAGGTTAGGAGTGGCTGTCTACATGGCGTAACAGTTTTCAATACTTTCTTTTCCAGGGACAAGTATCCTAGGATAGACAACTATCACTTCCAGCCTCTAGCCACATTTTTGCCACTTGTAAGTGAACTGGTATTTTATCTAACAGGATTCTATGCATATGGCAATTGGACAGAATAAGGGCTAATCCCCTGTTGGATTCCAGACATTTTACTCCATCACAGAACAGAAGATGGGAAATATGTGGTGAATCCTGCCCTTCAGAAGTTTATATTCAAATAGGAAGATAAAAAAAGAAAGAAAGATTCACTCGGGTGAATAGAAGATGCTGTTAGAAAACGGAGGAACAGTGTTGCTCGCAGGGCAGGTACCGCAGGAAATCGGCAATTAAATTTTAAAAAGATGAACTGGAGTTCAAACTCTTGCTGGAGGGTAAGAAAGAGAATAAAGTCAAAGTTAGTTGAATTTCCACTAGGTCTCTAGCCTTCTGCTGGAAGCCTACCTTGACTTAGTTCACTTTAATCCATTAAACTTTGAGGTAAGAAATCTCTCTCTATAAAATCTGTAAGCTTCTTTATATAACAAGAATAAAAAAATTCACCCAAGGTCACTTAGCCAGTGTGCCAGAGCTCAAATTTAAACCAAAGCCAGCGGGGCGCCTGGGTGGCTCAGTGGGTTAAAGCCTCTGCCTTCAGCTCAGGTCATGATCTCAGGTCCTGGGAGGCAAGTCCTGCATCGGGCTCCCTGCTTGGTGGGGAGCCTGCTTCCTCCTTTCTCTGTTTGCCTCTCTGCCTACTTGTGATCTCTCTCTGTCAAATAAATAAATAAAATCTTAAAAAAAAAAAAAACCAAAGCCAGCTGGATTTAATATCTATGTTGTTTCCACTTGGCTCTACTACCTCTTTTGGTTCTGAGGAGTGTGGAATAAATGACTCCTGTCACCTTCCAAGTGATTGGTCATTTGTTCCTTATGTGGAAAACTTGGAGCATTGGAGTGACATCGGCATCATAAAGCATAACACATCACTCCTCTTTGTTCCATGTATGTATGTATGTATGTATGTATGTGTGTGTGTATGTATGTGTGTAAGCTCCATGCCCAGCACGGAGCCCAGGGTGGAGCCCAAACTCACTACGCTGAGATCAAGACCTGAGCTGAGATCAAGAGTTGGAGACTTAACCCACTGAGCCACCCAGGTCCCTGGTTTCCCCTTTTAAACAAACAGTTCTGCATTTGTTCCTGAACACAAGTACCTCTGCAGGAGCTGTGGGGTTCAGCACCATACACCGAGGGGCCCAGGAGTCTTGCTAACCTGTGCATCTGATGTCAGGCAGACAGATCTGGGTAGGGGCTGCTTGCTAACTGACCACAGTGCCCCTTGGCCTCAGCAGGGGAAAACCAAGACAGGGATCATCTGGGCATTCACTGGTGAGAGAGACTTGGTAGAAGTCTCTCACCGAGGAGAGATCCTAGCACTCTGTGCAAAACAAAACCAAGACAAATGCCAAGTTTTAACAGATTGGAGAGGGTAAAGAGGAACTTCCATCCAGGGGCATCCAGCGATGCCCTTTCCTTGAGGAGGCAGAGCATGGGGCTGAAGTAGTTGGTAGCATTCTCTCTCTCTCTCTCTCTCTCTCTCTCTCTCTCTCTCTCTCTCAGGAAAGCGAGAGCAGTGAGTGAGTTCCCAGCTACCACAGCTGTGTGGGTCACTGCTGGAGAAAACTGTTTCTTTCCTGTAGCACCTGACTTTTGAGGCTGCATGACTGGGCATATGGAGGAGATCAGGAAAGAGACAAATAAGAGTATCAAAGAGCATGAAAGGGACTTCTTTCTTGCTGACTGCTTTTAGGACTCCAGAAGGAAGCCCACCCTACAAGTAAACCACCATTACATTAATAACAGATTCCTCAGCAGAGGATTATAACATAAAATTTACTACTTTAACCATTTGTAAGTGCAGTTTCAGCACTGTTAAATATATTCACGTGGATGTGCAAGAGCACTTAGAACTATTTCTTGTTGCAAAACCGAAATTCTATTCCCACTGAACAACTCTTCATTTCCTACCCCCAGCCCCTGGCAGCCAACATTCTACTTTCTGTTTCAATGAATTCGACTTCTTTAGATCCTCATCACAGTGGAATCATATAGCATTTGTTGTTATTATGATTGGTTTATGTTACTTAACATAACGTCCCTAAGGTTCATCCATGTTGTACATTTGACAGGATTTCCTTCTTTTTTAAGGCTTAGTAATTTTCCAGTGTGTGTGTGTGTGTGTGTGTGTGTGTGTGTGTGTATACATACATATATATATACTTCTAAAGAAGTCAAAGTGGCAAGTGACCAGTAGGAAAAGTAATGTTGCCATTAACCCTCATGCTTGCCGAAGTATGTGTGTATGTGTCTTCCTGCCAATATAGAAAAAAGTATATCACTTGTTTATATGTCTCTTTCCCCCACAATATCTTATTCTAGCATGTATCACCGGCAGAGTATAAATTGCATCTAGAACACTAACTAAGGGATCTGGAAAGTATTGGTCCCAGTCTTCTAGCTCCTTTCACACAAAGTGGAATATGGAATGAGAAGGACCCCGCTGGTTTCCATTAAAAAATCCAACATGTATAGTCAAGGTAATTTTACTAAGTGGTTGGTGTTGACCTATATGTATATTGCATTTCCTGTATGGATGATTTTATATTCTTTTCTGCCAGGAACAGGGAGGTTTGGGATGGAACAGGATGCCAGGATGGAAGCAGATGTCTGTTGCCACTTATGACCCTCTATGACTAATTTTGAGAGTTTGGGCATATGTGGAAATGGAAACTAGGCTATAGGTTCAAGACAGTTTTTCTTGAAATGTTCGACTGTGTTTGTGGATCTGTAGTACTATGCATAATGTGTGGCCCAACCTTTGCATCTTGGAGGGTAAATTCACTCACTAAATATAAAATCTTTCCTTGTGGAACACATTTGTTCTAAATGTTCCCAGTGACGATGTTGAAGATAAATCTGTTTCCTTTGTGGGAAAAGGTGATCTTGTAGATTATTCCAGAAAGAGGAACCTCTCTGCAAAACAACGTTATCTTTTTCGCCTCTCTTCCTTTGTGTGTTAAGATGTGTAATCTCTTTTGACAACTATGTGCTCTTTTTGTTGGGCTTCTTTCACTTAGAAAACTTATATTGAAGGTCATCCATGTTTGTGCATGTATTGAATAGTATTTCATTGTATGGATTTATGATAATTTGTTATCAATTTGCCTATTGATGGGCATTTGGACTGTATCCAGGTTTGGTCCTTGACAAGTTAAGCTGATTATGAACTTTCATGTTCAAGACTTTACATGGACACGAGCTTTAATTTCTCTTAGGTAAATACCTAGAAGTGGAAAGGGTCAGTCCTATGAAAGTTGCTTTACATTTAAGAGACTGCCAAGTAGCCTCCAAAATGATCATACCATTTTACATTCCTCCCAGCAGTATATGAAAGACCCGGTTTCCCCACCTCATTGCCAGCACTTGGTATGGTCAGTCTTTTTCATTTTACACGCTAATAGATGTAAAGTAGTCTCATTGTGATTTTAACTTGTATTTTGAGCTCTTTTCATGCCATCACTTGTTTATTTGGTCAAGTGTCTATTCAAATCCTTTGCCTCCTTTTAAACTAAATTTCTCATTTTCTAATTTTTGAGTTGTGAGCTCTTTGTATAGTCTTCAATCAAGTCCTTTATTTGAAATATGATTTGAAACTCTTTACTCCTCGCCTTTTCTTTTTATTCTACATCAACATCTTTCAAAGAACAGATGTTTTAATTTTCAATCCAACTTACATTTTTTAAAGTGGATCATGCTTCCACTTCTCTAAGCTCATCAGCAAAAGCAAGAGAGGTATTTTTCTCCAGGAAATAAAAAGCCTCTGCCGGTTTACAGGATATAGGAAATTTTGGATATTCAAGCGTTGTGGGCATTTTCATGACCATATCCCCATCCCAAGTCTCACCATGCCATTGTTGTCTCACTGAGATCTCTGACAGGACAATAAAAGACTTATTAAAATGCACATCTAGTGTCCTTTGCAGTTGTATTTCCTTCAAATTTTAAAATTTGTTCTTGATTTTCAACATAGTCTGCTTTATGCCTGCAGAATATATGTATTTATAAGTGTTTTATGGGAAGCCTTGTGACTTCCATGGCATGCATCGGGTTGATATTTAACTAACCTAAGAATTTTATTCATGTTCTTTAAGGTTTCTAATGTGGTTAGTATCACCAGCCAAGGCGACAATCCTTATTGTTATCTTCCATATTGTTCAAAGGGTTAAAACTGCTTAACTCAAAGCTTTCTCGTCTACATGGACCTCATTGCTACCTACTGCTGGTGGAGTCTCAATAGTGACATTATAGCAGGCTAGAGATCATCATTAAAATTTCCACTAATCTGGAATCTTTATGACTATCTGATTGTGTAGACAGTCACTTCCAAAATCTGATAAAGAAGGTCTACTTCATAGAGCCACTTCTGGTTCCATTCTCCTCACTTCCCCTAAAAGCAGCATGTGAGATAAGGATTTGAGTGCAGATGGTTTATTGGGTGGTCAGCTCAGAAAGCTGTGAGAGCTACTGTGGAGAGTAGATGGGAAAGAAGGAAAGCCACAATAAGATGTTTAAATCCACCATTTTGGGCAACTGGGATTCGATCACCCAAGTACCTTAAAGAAGTGTGTAAAACACCTCCCAGAACTGTCAACTTAAATTGCAAGAGGCTGAGACATTTAGCTGTCTTTCTTTGAGCGCATGTGAACATTCAGTCTGCAGCATGTGCTAATCTTGTACAATTTATGTACCTTGCAAATATTGCCTCCAAGTTGATGGCCTTTATTTTCCATCTGCGTGGTTCTTTTTAAGGTACTAAATGCTGTTTTAAAAAAACAAACACATATTTATTTATTTATTTATTTATTTATTTATTTATTTATTTATTTATTTATCTATCTATCTAAATTTGAGAGAGAGAGAGCACAGGAGCACAACACGTGAGTTGTTTCCACCTGTCGGCCATTGTGAATAGTACTGCTATGAACATGTGTATATAAGTATTTGTTTGAATATTTGTTTGTAGTTCTTAAGGTCACATATTATGTGATTCCATTTATATGAACCTTTTAAAATAGACACACCTATACATACAGAAAGCATATAAGTGGTTTCCAGGGACAGCGGGTAGGGGAGCAATGGACACCAGGTTTCCATTTGGGGTGATGAAGAGTTTCCGGAACCAGGCAGAGGTGATGGCTGGACAACACTGTGAATGTATTAAATACCTGTGAGTCATACACTTTAAAATAGTTAATGGCTACTTTTGGAACTGAGATTCTCACTGGGAATTTAGGGTTTCAGATAAGAGAGTAAAATGTTGAGTAAGCATCTTAGTGTAGAGTCTGCATGCTGGAGTATGTGTCTAGATTTGGGGATAAAATGGTAAAAGCCATGTATGTGCTCCTAAATGCTACTTACACTTATGTAACTGGGTGTGATCAACCTAAAGGAAGAGTTTAAGGGAAAAGGGAAGATATTTCATTTGCAAGTTTTGATTATATGAAATTTTAAAGTGGGAGAGAGAAGTCAATACAGAAAATGAGAGCTCATGGTCCCCAATATAAACCAAAATCTAGCTGACATATAAAAACTATTCCTAAAGTTTTTATTTAAAACATCTGCCTAAAAACCTGAGTGAGAAAATCACATTTCTCCAGCTTAAAGACTTTCTTTGTTTGGAGATAGCCAAAGAATAAAGACCTGGCAACGGGCTGTGCCTACCACGGCCCTTTCCAATGCTGTGGGTGTCATGCCTAGGGAGCCTCCTTGTGTTTTGAAACTTCTCTGTGTTTGTCACAGTCTGAGTATCTGGGACAAAAAAATCTTTAGCAGGAACTCCTGTGGGTTTTTCCTTATCTTTGTTTTAGGCTATGGTGCTCTCTGATAAACAGCTGCGTTGTGTCCAGACTTCTGGTACAGTACATAATTACTCATCTCTGTCACCTAGAATTAGACTCTGATGGCTTTATTCCAGTCCCGCTTTCCCTTTTCACTCCTCTCTGTTTCCCTGGCTGAGATGCCACTTATTCTAGAAGTTAGTGTTTTCCCATTTGAGAACGGTGCATTTCTTCTCTGCCTCTTCTTTTATGTCTTTGTTTTAGGTCTTTCTTAAGTATATCCTACAGTAAAACCAAAGTTTGGATGGATGTTATCAGAGTTAATAAAAGTGGAGAATATATCTCTTTCCCTTGTTTTCATTGCCAACTTTACAGGACAAACATTTATAATCAAATTTTATGACCTCGGGCGCCTGGGTGGCTCAGTGGGTTAAAGCCTCTGCCTTCGGCTCAGGTCATGATCTCAGCATCCTGGGATCGAGGCCCGCATCAGGCTCTCTGCTCGGCAGGGAGCCTGCTTCCTCCTCTCCCTGTCTCTCTATCTGCCTCTCTGCCTACTTGTAATCTCTCTCTCTGTCAAATAAATAAATAAAAAATCTTTAAAAAAAATTTTATGACCTCAAAAAGAAATAAACACCCTGTCAATAATTTTATATAGATATAATATATAATTATACAAATATAATCATATATAATGATATAATTAATCTCTAATTTATCTATGTATAGCTATCTCTCTATACGTAATCTCTTCAACGGTCTCCTCAAATTCAAAACAAAAACTAAGAAAAATACCTTTGGCTTTCATTTTTTGTGGCACGAAAAGATACTCCAGACTTACCTTGTCTATTTCTTACCCAAGACCTAGAATCTGCCCTTTACCCAAGGTTTGGTTTCTTTTATTGGAGAACGGTGTTTGAAGCAACGATCTGTGAGCTAGGTGTGCTTGTTGCTACTGGGGTGTTGTTTTTTTAAGGTTCTTTCAATGGAGAGAGCAAGGAAACACTTGTGCATGTTGACCCCTGTAAACACATATATCTATAAATATTCCTACATATATTCACATGTATCTGTTAACTGAAATATGAGCTCATACTGATTTCTCCATCTCTAATTGATTGCCATGTGGATCATTCTAGACTTCTCCCCTTGCTTGTCTATAATCTCTCATTTCAACAGTGAGAAACATGGCTTCTACAAGGCACTATCCACTTACTTAGTTCATCGATTCCAGTATATGTGTATAGTAGTTTCAGACTTGACTGATAAAAGTAATGCATGCTGTAGATTGAATGTTTATGTCTCCTCGAAACTCATAAGTTGAAAACCTGATCTCCAATGTGATGGTATTTGGAGATGTGGTCTGTCTGTAGGAGGTGATTAGATCATGACAGCAGAATCCTCATGAATGAAATTAGTGTTTTTATGAAAGAGACCCCAGAGGGCCTCCTTTTGCCATCTGAGGGCTGTCTGTCTGTAAACCAAGAAGTGGGTCCCCACCAGACACCAAATCTGCCTATACCCTGATCATAGATTTCCAAGGCTCCAAAACTGTGAGAAATAAATTTCTGTTGTTCATAAGCAACTCAGTGTGTGCTATTCTGTTATACATAGCAGTCCAAAGAGACTAAAACAACACAGAATTATGTAAAGAAGATTTTAAATTCAGTACAACAAATTCAAACCAACCGAAGAATAGAAGACACCAACATTCAATTCCTGTAAGAGTTAATATAAATAACAATGAACATATGAAAAGATGGTCACTACCATTTTAAGCCCATTGAATAGGTACAAACTGATCTCTTGTATACTACTTATTTTTAATATCTTCTAAAACCAAGAACTGGACAGGTATGAAGCAATAGTAACAAAATTTGTCACACATTTCTTGGAGTAAGATAATTTGAAATATGACTTTAGAGAATAGTTTAACAATATCCCATAGTAGGAGGTGTGCACAATTTAAGACAGAGACCTTGCAAATTATTTCCCAGTATACAAAGAGACATGCAACAGAGTGATCCGAGTTGGGTTTCTGCTAATAAAAATATTGCATGTGGATTTTATCAACATGCAAGAAAGAAAATGTTTGTATTTACAGAGTTGAATATGGTAAAATAATGAAAATGAATGAATAAAAACCACACATTATGACAGTGAGTGGAAAATGCTCTTCAAGAAGATAAAGTAAATATGATATATTTTATTCATTCATTTATTTATCTATTTTTAAAGATCTTAATTTAAGTTTATTTTTTTCAGTGTTCCAAGATTCATTGTATTTTAAAAACACAATCATAATATATTAGTGAACTTGATTAAGGACAACTCTACTTTTGTCTGCCCATATCCTAACAGAATGCCCTCCCTTCCACAGACTTTCAAAACCAGTGAAAAATGTAAAGAGCAAAGCATTGAAAATCAATGTGGGAAAATATTATTTTTATTTAATGTTGTGTTTTGTAGAAAATAAATGGGATCAGTAAAAAAACATATCTTTTTGGATCTGACTTCTATATCTTGATCTTCTGAAGCAATTGGTTCTCTGATTTAAAAAATTAAGTAATTAGCAAGCCATAAAATAAATGGACTATCCTCCCTGATTTTATGAACTGACTGATGGGTCCCAGGACTGAAGGTAAATATTTGAAAATGTGTCTTTGAAGACAAGGTAGAATATCACGTGTTCAAGCAAAATCATAATCATAATCAATAAAGGTAGTGGTTGAAGAGCTCTCCAATGTAACCAAGAGAAAAGGGCTAGCAAAAGCATTGGTTAATACCTTTTTTTCTTTTTTTAAGTAGGCTCCATACCCAGCATGGAGCCCAATGCAGGGTTTGAGCTCATGACCTTGAGATCAAGACCTGAGCTGAGATTGAGAGGAGGAAGCTTAACCTTCTGAGCCACACAGTCACCTCAATAACTTTTTTTTAGTATACCCAGTTGTATTGGTTAGTGATTTTTGTCCTGATGTTTGTCAACAAAATGTTAACTTGTAGAAATTCAAATTTATTCTTAGCTGCTGTTTGGTCTTTGGGATAAAAGTGAGAATCACTTGTCCTCATGTGACTGAGGTTTTGATATGAAAAGCCTTAAATATGGTAATTAAGAAAACACCCTGGAAGTGCAATCAAGATCTAAAAGCAAGTTTCTGTTATTTGGTCCTTGGCTTCACTATCTCATGTGAACACTGTGTATTCATTGAAGTTTCCTTGTAGATGCCCAGCGGTAGGCGGGGTAGAATGACCCACAGGAAGTAATGGTGATTACACACAGCTGAAGGTGATTGTCCCACTACTCTTCAGATCAGATCAGACTCTTTGGTGGAAATGGTTTTAAGGAATGACGGCCAGAAGGAGCTTTCACCTCCCATTTGGTGCAGTTCTAGAGGTATACAAAGGTAGGAAGAGTTTATTATCTATTCTCAGCTTCTAGGGAGAGTTCTGGGTTGAGCTACTGGTGGGTGATATGTAGGAATGTGGATCCAAAGTGTCTAGTAGAGGCTGAGATGAGAATGATAATTGGGACAAGTTAGCCTGCTTTTGAAGGACGGATTCTCATCTTTGTGGCAGTAAATGTTCAGGCTGTAGAATTGTGTCCCCTTCAACATTTACTTCAAAGGGAAAACATTAACTAACTTCCAGAATAAACGGAATATGAACCAGAGAAATTGAAGGAAAGGAGAGGGAAGAAGTAGGGCTAAAGGTATCAGCTAGAGTCCTGCTTTCCTGGTAAATGCTCCGGTGTGTACATTCACACATAGAAGGCAGCTCGGCACACACTGGCTTCACTCCTGACATGATTTGAGAGGGAAACTATGAAACTTGATCATGTAAGGAAACTTTTCTGGTCCATCCTTTATTCCCTGTCTTACGATTGAAATAATACTCTTTCAGGATGCCTGGGGGCTCAGTCAGTTAAGCATCTGACTCTTGATCTCAGCTCAGGTCTTGATCTCAGGGTAATGAGTTCAAGCTCTGTGTTGGACTCCATGCTGGGCATGGGGTGTACTTAAAAAAAATAAAAAGAAATATTACTTTTTCTTGAGACACATAAGATCATATACTAACACGTTTTGACATTGCCCTCTATCTATGTGTCTCAAACACATACAAAAATTATCTGAGACTCAATGTAACCTGTCACAAGTTTAGGTTTTATCTTCAGGATGTTTTGCTTAGACCTGGATCCTGATCACTGAACAGATGGTTGTCAAAGCTCTCTCCGTGTTGTTTTTCCCAGGCTGAAGTAGTGGTGTTATTGTTTGAATCTATTTGTAATTATCTCTGTTTGTGTGGGCAAATATGCAAGAATAACCACTTTTTTTCCCTTTAAGAATAAAGAATGAGACAGAATGTAGGAAATATAGACAAACCAGACTCATTATAGGTCATATTAGAACCAAAGCAGAGGGCCCCTGGGTGGCCCAGTGGGTTAAAGCCTCTGCCTTCGGCTCAGGTCATGATCTCAGCATCCTGGGATCGAGGCCTGCATTGGGCTCCCTGCTTGGGGAGCCTGCTTCCTCTTCTCTCTCTGCCTGCCTCTCTGCCTACTTGTGATCTCTCTCTCTCTCTCTGTGTCAAATAAATAAATAAAATCTTAAAAAAAAAAAAAAGAACCAAAGCAGAGCATACTGGGCAAAATGAACAAGGATGCATCAGTGATTTATTGCCACAGTAATGGTCCATAACAAATAACCCACTAAAACTTAGTGGCTTAAAGCAGTACATATGCATATGCTGACAACTCTGCACATGGGTACGCATGGTCCTTCGGAAATTCCCTGGGATCACCCACATGTATGAGGGTCAATAATTGCTATCTGATTAGGGATGACTTCAGCTTTGATAAATGCTATGACTTTTCTTATTTCCGCTATCTTATCCTCAAGCAAGGTGGCCCAGCGATGTTCTCTCAGCCATGACATGAGCTCAAGAGCCTCTGCTTTTAAAACATTTGCTGATATCCCATTGGCCAAAGTGAGTCACAAGGCTGAAATCAAAATTGAAGGGGGAAGGAGATATAATCCACCTTTTATTGGGGGCAGTGGCAGGGTCATGTGGCACTGGTATGAATGCAGGGAAGGGTAAAGAATAAAAGCTGTCAATGCAACAAATCTATTTGCAAGGGTAGTATACAACAATTAAAGAGATCTCTGAAAACCATTTTGAGTTGGCCTGCTGCACCAGAACTTTTAATAAATCATCACTATGCTTGTAGTGTAGGGCAACATTGGCAAAGGCCAATTTGCTAGAGAAATTGAATTCTCATTTGGTTCAAACACAGAAGTGCTGTCTGACATTGAAGAAGTGATAGAATCCCTTTAAAACTAAATTTTCTTACAAGGAAACTGAAGGTTCTCATTTTATGTAGTTTCTATTCATGTATACTTCTAAATTCATGATATAAATTAAAATTTGTTTTCCTTTACTGTGTTGTAGGCTTCCAATTGACAAGAATTGTGCATATTTTGTTCATTGTTATGTTCCTAGCAACAAAACTTATAACAGGGTCTAGCACATAGTGGACATTTAATCAATATCTGTTGACTGAATGGATGAATGGTTAATATTCTTGTGAACAAGAGCCATAACACATGGCCCTTACAGGACTTGCTATAATGATTTGTTCTTTGTCCATCAGTCATTTTTTCCTAGAAGATGTAAATGTAAGCATTCTTCATGCATATTTATCAAATTAAATTTTAATTATAATACCATAAAAATAATAATGATGCTATCTATTAATTTTTAGAATATAACAAGCACTTAGTTCTAAGTTTTACATGTGCAAATCTGTCGAAATCATATAGACATATGACAAGCAACAGGAGGCGAGTACCACAAGCACCCCCTTTTATAACTTTGTTATTTCTTTATTAAAAGAGTTTGTTTATTTATTTATCTATTTATTTTAGAGAGAGAGAGTGTTGGGAGGGGAAGAGGGAGAGAATCTCAAGCACATTCTCCACTGAACATGGAGCCCATCATGGAACTCCATCTTCCAACCCGGAGATCATGACCTGAGCTGGAAACAGGAGTGAGATGCTCAACTGACTGAGCCACCCAGGCCCACCCCACCCCAGTTTTTATAATTTTAAAAACTAGGGCATGGAAATGGTAAAAAAAAGATGTACCCAAGTTTATGCAGTGTGTGACTGGAATTATAATTCAGGCCATGTCACTTACCATCATACCAAACCACCTCATGATACCATTCTTCCAAAGGCCATTTTTCATGTCTACAAGAAAGGGGTTGAAGAATGAGTCTGTTCTCCATAAAATATTTACATTTACAGCACTAAAGATTGTGCTAAGACACCGGAAGGAGCAACTGCATGGTTTGGCCCAAATCTTCCACAGAGAAACATCATCCAAGTAGACCAAACAGACAACCTGAAGCCCTTCCTGAAAGGGGAGCCCCAAATACTGGGGGTGAGTGAGCTTGACCTCCAAACATAGTATTTGGGAAGATAGCCATTTCCAGGAAGCAGAGCAGTTATCTTTGTGGCTCCTAAGGTATGATTAACTGTGTCATAAACTGACCTTCATAAACCTCACAGTGGCAGGAAATAGATTTTTAAAAATCAGAAGTGCTGGGCGCCTGGGTGGCTCAGTGGGTTAAAGCCTCTGCCTTCAGCTCAGGTCATGATCTCAGGGTCCTGAGATCAAGGCCTGCATCGGGCTCTCTGCTCGGCAGGGAGCCTGCTTCCTCCTCTCTCTCTGCCTGCCTCTCTGCCTACTTGTGATCTCTCTCTCTCTCTGTATCATATAAATAAATAAAATTTTAAAAAAAATCAGAGGTGCTGTAATCTGAAAGGAAAATGCATTTCTCTAGTGAGAGGGGGAAAAAGGAAGTTATCATAAAACCTTTCTAAACAGCCTTGAACTTCAGAAAAGCCCATGGATTCCTAGGGGTTTCATCCTGGGAGCCTTTTCAAAACCAGGAGATGGGAAATAGCTCTGTGTAAAGACCACAAAATCATCTTCTTAGAAACCTGCATGCTTCATACTCTGAGCATCTTCTTTTTCACTCTCCAGGTGACTCAGATCCTGATTGGGTTGACGAAAGTGTGCCTATTTGCTATAGGTCTGCGTTTTCAGTCTTCTAACTTTTCCTCTTGGTGTTATCCCCTAACCACAGTCTCTGGATATCTTATATGGGGATCCTTATTTGTGAGTATGTTGGAATAGCTCAACTTCCTCAGTGGTAGATTCTGCAAATGTTTCTTCCAGCCTTCTCTTTTGAAAACCGATGACTTGATCTGGGATTTTACTTCTTAGAGCAAAATATGTGACCTAAATGCTTTGGGGTTCTGATGAACTTTGGTTTGGGGGAAATACCTGAGCTGGTTTGGGCTCACCAGGCTGAGTAGATTCTTCCATTTTTAGTTCTTCGTATCTGGAGCTATGTCTATTGCTGCCGGAAGAAATATGACATTAAGTCTGGTAAGTATTTTCCTGGGCCCGAAGCAACAAGCAGAATCAGAAGTGCTATTATCTCAAGACCAAGGAAATAATCTCCAATTCTCTGAATCATCTGGGCTCTACGGGGTCATGGCAAGTTCTTCCATGAGGAAACTGAGATTTGACTTACTTTTTTCAGCCCTATTGTCAGACACTCCATCCCTGGGATTGATTTGTGAATACAGAATCCAATGCTTCAGCCCATACTCCTCCTTCTTTCTTTGACTTAGGAAAATTATTTGAGAATGTGTCTTCAACCCCTTCAAAATAAGTGAATGTTTTGTGTTTCCGAAAGGGAGGAAGAGCATGAAACAGAGGGACATAGGGGACACTGATCATTCTCTCCCAGATCAAAGGCAGCCAGGGAATGAACATGCTCAGTGCCATGGTTGGGGGAATAGGGATAATCTTGCCAATGGTAGAACTGACTGTGGGACGTGGATTGGAAAAAAACTTGTCTTATTCTTGTAAGTGTTTCTGAGCTGCTTTTATTTTCAGGAGTTATATTTATATTATCTAAATGTGTATTAGTCTGAGATGACTGTCTCTCAGTTGATCCTGGCTTATCGTCACAAGCAGTAAGATCTGGGACTTTGATCTCATGGGGAGAACTTTCAGCCCCTTTTTTGCTAGGACCTACCAAGGTGGTTATATTTTTTTCTTGAATTCTTCATCGAACACAGTGTTGTTAGAAAATCGATCATGAGGATCTTTCGTCGAAGTCTCCAGGTTCCAGTTGAGAGCAGGCTCAGGAAGCTCTGTGTCATATGCAGGTGGGGTGATGAGAGTCAGGGCTCCAAGCCAGGATGCTCAGAGCTTCCGGGGTGTATGTATGTGTAAGGAAAGAACAATGATATCACTTTCATAGACCTGGAGGTTCTCTGCTCTTTAGACAAAAAAAAAGGTATAAATTCACACAGGGAATTATTATAAGGAAAATAACTTGAAGTGGGCCACAGAGAGAATTTCTAAGCCAAGAAAACTAAGGAAACACATCTGACTTAATCTAAATTTGCCCTGCACTTATGAAGTTCCAGAATAGAACTCCTCTCAGCCATTTTAGGGTTTTCTTTTCAATTTTTCTTTTTTTGGTTTTTTATGAGACAGAATGTACCTGTTTCAATAATGGAGAATGAGAGAGTGAGAGAACAAGTCAGATTGGAATCAGAGAATCCAGGGCCAGGGGAAGTATCCATCTATTAATTATATTCCTGTCCTTTTTCCTCTTCTCTCTCCTCATGGAAACTGCTTCTTTTGAGGGAGTATTTGAGACTGCAGTATTAGTCCTCTCCCTGCTGGAAGTCAGCATCGCTATCTCACTTTCTGTGTTTGGGTGCAAGGTGACCTGCTTTGTCACACAGGTCAGTGTTCCGGACCCGAGGGAGTGTTCACATTTACATGTGATGCTGAGTCTGTGTTCCTGTTTCTCTCACTGTGTCTCTTCTCTCTGAAACAATGAGAAGGATAAAGAAGCAGAGTGAAGGAAAGATCGTTGTGTATGTGACTTCTTCCTGAAATTGGAAGAGACAGTAGAACACAGAGACAGAGCTATGACAGATGTCTCCGGGAGCCTCAGAGGTCTTGTTGGATGTTGATTTTTATCTAGTGGGGTTGTAAGGCCCTGAAGGAAGGTATACTTAATTCTTAGGTCCCAGGATACAGAAAAGAAGTAGGGGTTCCCAGGATGAAGTGAATCCCTGTAGCTGGAAGGGTATGTGAATAACAATATATAATATTCTCAAGCTCCACAGGTGGTGGTTATCCAGCCAACCAATGACAAGGTGCCCACAGTAATGGCCCCTTATGAACATGTTTATGAGGACCTGGAGTTTTAACAGAATAGTTCCTGCTTTTAGAAAAATCATTCATTGAGTATCACTAAGTCAGTAATAACCTGCCTGCCAGAAAGTATTCACATCTATGCTCAGGAACTTAGTTACTACAAAACCAAATAAAATACATTTTTCTCTCTATTGATGGTGATTGTGATTTTGAATCCCATCCTCCCAAATTGTCCCATAACCAGTCATATGATGGGATGAACAGTAGCATTTCTGATGATAACTTTTAATGGAACTATATACCACACATTCATAAAAAGGAATAGGTCATTGTAAGAGCTGGCCAATTTTAAAAAAAATTTTATGTTTAAATAATCTCTACACCAAACTTACAACCCAGAGATCAAGAGTCCCATGCTCTACCAATTGAGCTAGCTAGATGCCCCCAATTTTTAGATGAATAGAAAGTGAACAACCTCATGTAACCAGCACTTGTGTCAATATGTAAATATTACCAAAGTTTTAGAAGCCTGTCAATGCCCCCTTTCATTCACTAAGATCCATAGGGTAAATGTAGTCTTGACTTTTACCACTAATAATGAGTTTCATCTGTCTTTGAATTTTACAAAATAGAATCATGTGATATGTATAACTGAGTATATATACTGGATACGGCTCCTTTCTTTTGGCATGTTTGTGAACTTCTTTCATGATATTGCCAGGATCAATTCTTCTTTATTCTTACTGCTGCAAGATATTCTATTGCAAGATTTATAGAACAATCTATTATTTATTCAAGTATTGATGAATATTGGAGATGCTTTTATTTGGGATGAATAGTGCTGTGCATGAAAAATGTATCTATATACTTTGGTCCCTGCATGTGTAAAATTCCATTGTGTATAGACACAGCAGTGGAATTTCAAGGTCAGATCCAAAGTGCGTATAACATGCACATGCCTTCTAGCAGTGCCTGAGTTCCAGTCATTGCACATTTTCACCTCAACAAATATGACTGTCCTTTTAACCATTTTGATGTAGTTGTATTACATTGTAATATTTTTATACTATTTGTTTTTTGTAACAGCTTTAGGTTTATAAAAAAATTGTGAAGGTAGTAAAGAGAGTTCCCATACCCCCCAAATCAGTTGACATCTTACATTAGTATAGAATGAACCATATTGATACATTATCATTAACTTAATGATATATTACCATTAATTTAAACATTATAATTATTCATATTTCTTTAGTTTTTAGCTAGTGCTCTTTTTCTCTTCTAAGATCCCATCCAGGACACCACATTTATTAGCTGTCATGTTTCCTTAGGCTCCTCTTGGCTGTGACTATTCATGAGACTACTTTGTTTTTGATAGCCTTGAGAGTTTTGTGGAATACTGGTCAAGTACTTTGTAGAATGTCCCTCAACTAGAATTGTCTGATATTTTTTTCCTCATGATTAGACTAGTCTTTTGAGTTTTGGGGAAGAAAAATTCAGAAGTAAAATATCATTCTTATATCCAATCAAGGGTACATACTATCAACATGACTTACATTGTTGATGTTGACTTTAATCACCTGAGTACAGTTTTACAGTTTTTTCCACTCTAAAGTTAGCCATTCCTTGACTTTCATACTGTACTCTTTGGAAGGATGTCACTATACAGCCACTGTGTGCAGCCCAGACTCAAGGAGTCCAGAG
Source organism: Ailurus styani (assembly GCA_002007465.1). Taxonomy (NCBI): domain Eukaryota; kingdom Metazoa; phylum Chordata; class Mammalia; order Carnivora; family Ailuridae; genus Ailurus; species Ailurus styani. The sequence goes on along the minus strand of LNAC01000293.1, from coordinate 1,361 downwards.
TTACGATCTACTACTTTGAAAGTGCAGTAACTACATAAGTTATTAGATATTCTAGACTGGGGTTTTGTCTATTTTCTCCCACTTACTTATGCATTCAAGTATTCATTTGTATGAATTCATGAATACTTACATATACTATGGGTTATAACTGAATATTACTTTATTTTATTGCTCAGATTGTTTCCGTTTTCATCACAGTGGCTCCTGTGTCCCTTTGGGGTACACCATCATTGTGTCTCATTTTGAGCACTTCCTTGTTTTATGGCTTGTTACACCATATTTTCAGGGTCATCTTATGTAGTTCTTGCTCAAGTCTTGGAATCAGCCATTTCATCCGGCAGCCCTGTTTCCTTTTAGTGGAGAATAGTATTAGAAATCCATATCTGGGCCACAGGTGTGCTTGTTGCTAGTGGGATGTCATTTCTTTTAGATTGTCTCAGCTAACAGAGCAAAGAAATATACGTACGTCTACTAACTCAGGTGGCTTAGCTGAGCTGCTATAACAAAATAGTACAGACTGGGTAGCTTAAATGCATTTATTTCTCACAGTACTGGAGGCTGGATGTCTGAGATCAGGATACCAGCATGGTCAGGTTTTTTCCTGGCTTCCAGAGAGCCATTTTCTGATTGTGTGTTCAAATAGTAGAGAGTAAAGAGAGGAAGCCAGCTCTCTCATGTCTTTTTTTATAAGGTACTAATTCCATCATGACAGATCCCCCCTTTTTACCTCATTCCCTCCCTAAGGCCCCCATCTCCTAAAAGCATCCCGTTGGGGATTAGAGTTTCGACATGTGAATTTGGGATGGGGAGGACACAGACACTCAGTCCCTGGCACCATGTTTATACACTTCTGTAAAAGTTTCTATCTGTAGTCATCTGCTATATTATATGTTACATCTGGCTTTGAAAAAAATCACGATGTGCTTAGAAAGGTAAAAGAAACCCCACAAGTTTTACACATTTTAAAAACTATTCTGTGATCCTGTGGACTATTTAGAAGTATGTTGCTTAATTTCCAAATATTTTGAATTTCCACTTACCACTATTCTGTTATTATTTGGAAACATACTTTGTATGATTTCTATTTTTTTAAATTTGTTGAGTTGTGTTTCAACACACAAGGTAACCAATTAGTAAATATTCCATGTACATTTGAGAAAAAATGTGCTGTCGTTGGATGGAAAAGTCTGTAACTGTCAATTAGATCAACCTGATTGATACTGCTTTTCAGGTCATCTATACCTTTACTGATTATCTGCCTAGTTGATATATTAGTTGCTGTAAAAGAAGTGTTGAAGTCTCGGAGGGCAAGATGGCGGAGGAGTAGGAGACCGATTATCATCAGGTCCCAGGAATTCACC
>LNAC01000292.1:3212715-3256264 GCA_002007465.1 Ailurus styani | reverse complement strand
AGCCCGCCTCAGAGAAAAGCAGTCCCTCCCGTCTCCTGGTCTCCGGCCGCGCTCCGGGCTCACCCGGCCTGTGACCGAGCGTCTCTGTCTCTGGCGTGGCCCCGTTTAGAATCTCCGAACCCGGCAGATTCCCGCAGCCGCTCCCGCGCCGCTGCTCCCGGAGGAGGAAGGTGAATCTCTCTGGGTCTGCCACCCGTGGGGTCCCCGCTAACAGAGCCGTGGCCCGGCTGCGCTTCAGATCACAGCCCAAGGTAACCCCGAGCTGAGAGATACCTCAGCTCAGCTCCGTCTCTCCCGCCGGCTTCTCTCTGAGACCTGGGAGCTCGGTCGCGCTCAGACACCCCTGGTCTTTTTGTGTCCCCGTGGGTCCTGAGACCACACTGTCCCTGCAGGGGCTTCACCCCCCGCTTGGTCTCTGGGGCGACGTCCCTCCGTGGAGCCGACTTCTAACAGCCCCGAGTCTGTGCTCCGCTGCTCGCTCCCTTGACGGCAGCCGGCCCCTCCCCCCGGGGTCTATCTTCCCGTTGCCGCAGATTCACTTCTCCGCACGTCCTACCTTCCAGAAGGCGGTCTATTTTCTGTTCTTAGAATTGCTGCTCCTCTTCTCTTCGATCTCTGGTGGAATTTGTAGGTGTTCAGAATAGTTTGATAGCTCTCTGGGTGAATTCCTGGGACCTGATGATAATCGGTCTCCTACTCCTCCGCCATCTTGCCGCTCCCCTCTAGTTCACACTTTTAAAACAGTTTCATCCTTACTAAGTCTCTACTAAGAAAGGTGTTCCACCTACAGACCCCTACCTCCATTTTCCAGCTAGCTGCTGATGCGAAGAGCAATACGGTACTTGTCAAGCCTATAATCTAGCAACAAAAAGGAATGGTCTTTCATAAAAGACTCAATCATAGGAAACAAACTGAGGTTGCTGGAGGGAAGTGGGGGGAGGGATGAGGTAACTGGGTGATGGGCATTAAGGAGGGCATGAGATATAATGAGCACTACGTGTTTTATACAACTGATGAATCACTGAACCTACTCCTGAAACTAATAATACACTATATGTTAATTAATTGAATTTAAATTTAAAAAATGGTTTTTCCCAAGTCCCACAGTGGAAACAGCAAATTTTAAAGGAAAATATTTACCTAGCTTAAAGTTTATATTAAAACTCTAACATTTTTCTATGAGCAATATATACAAGTGGACTCAATCATCTCTTTGTAAAGTTTTAGTTTAACCTAAAGCTTGAGTCCATACTTACTTTCTATTCTGAGGACTTTGCAAAGGATAAACTGATGTTCAACATTCTGCTTGTCTTTCATCAGCTCATCCATCTAACAGTACCAACTGGAATCAAATCGTCCATACTTAACCACAGTTTTACTTACAAAACAAGAATTCCATGTACTGCGACCAGTAGTGTGCTGACACATGCCTGACACCTGGCTCTCAAGTACTGGGGAGAGCCCTGACTTGTAGTGTTCACTCATTTCTGTGTTGTCAATGCTTCCATCATAGCCAATTTCAAGCTATCAACATGATGGATGTCACTGAGTATGGTTCTCATGAGATATAGTAGTGGGCTCCAGCACACCACTGGGTGACATGTAATAGAAATCTAACTTTTCATTTATCAACTTCCAGTGGAAAATCTATGGCACGGCATCGAATTTCTCTACTATACATCACACTGAATATAGTCTCGGGTTGCCCATTAAGATTAAATTTCTGGCTCTTCAAAGCCATTCTCGTTGCCTTTTTGCATTCATGCACCATTGGCACATGGTCATTTATAAAAAGCTTATACTTATTTTTTTTTTCAAGAGAAACTAGGATATATTTTTAACTAAATAAAAATGAAAATACAACATATCAAAATTTGTGAGATATAGCTAAGGCAGTACTTCCACAACTTCTCCAACCTTTGCTGTTTCTTGCCTTGTCAATTTTTGCCATTCTAACTGGCATAAGGTGGTATCTCAATGTGGTTTTGATTTGAATTTCCCTGTTGGCTAATTATGATGAATATTTTTTCATGTGTCTGTTAGCCATTTGTATGTCTTTATTGGAGAAGTGCCTGTTCATGTCTTCTGCCCATTTGTTTGTTTGTTTGTTTTTAAAGATTTTATTTATTTATTTGACACAGAGAGAGAGATTACAAGTAGGCAGAGAGGCAGGCAGAGAGAGAGGAGAGAGGAGGAAGCAGGATCCCCGCCGAGCAGAGAGCCCGATGTGGGCCTCGATCCCAGGATCCTGGGATCATGACCTGAGCCGAAGGCATCGGCTTTAACCCACTGAGCCACCCAGGCGCCCATCTGCCCATTTTTTGACTTGATTACTTGTTTTTTGGGTGTTGAGTCTGCGAAGTTCTTTGTAGATCTTGGATATCAGCCCTTTGTCTGTAGTGTCATTTGCAAATATCTTCTCCCATTCCCTGGGTTGCCTCTTTGTTTTTTGACTGTTTCCTTTGCTGTGCAGAAGCGTTTTATCTTGATGAAGTCCCAAAAGTTCATTTTAGCTTTTGTTCCCCTTGTCTTTGGAGACATGTCTTGAAAGAATTTGTGGTGGCCGATGTTGAAGAGGTTCCTGCCTATGTTCTCCTCTAGGATTTTGATGGATTCCTGTCTCACATTGAGGTCTTTCATCCATTTTGAGTTTATCTTTGTGTATGGTGTAAGAGAATGGTCAAGTTTCATTCTTCTGTATATAGCTGTCCAATTTTTCCAGCACCATTTATTGAAGAAATTATCTTTCCTCCATTGCATATTTTTTTCCTGTTTTGTCAAAGGTTAGTTGACCATAGAGTTGAGAGTCCATATCTGGGCTCTCTATTCTATTCCATTAATCTATGTGTCTGTTTTTTTTTTTTTTTGTCAGTACCATGCTGTCTTGTTGATGACAACTTTGTAACATAGCTTGAAATCAGGCAATGTGATGCCCCCAGCATTGTTTCTCTTTTTCAATATTTCCTTGGCAATTCGAGACTACTGGGTATTTACCCCAAAGATACAGATGTAGTGAAAAGAAGGGCCATATGCACCTCAATGTTCATAGCAGCAATGTCCACAATAGCCAAACTGTGGGAAGAGCTGAGATGCCCTTCCACAGATGAATGGATAAAGAAGGTATGGTCCATAAACACAATGGAATATTACTCAGCCATCAGAAAGGATAAATACCCACCATTTGCATCAACATAGATGGGACTGGAAGAGAGTGTGCTTCCTCCTCTGGGAGGAGTGGCACAGGAGCATGCTGCGGGAATCTGCTGGGTTTAGAGACTCCAAACGGGGCCTTGCACCAGAGATAGAAACGCTCGGTCACAGGCCGGGTGAGCACAGAGTGCAGCCGGAGACCAGGGAGATGGGAGGGATTGACTGCTTTTCTCTGAGGGCGCACTGAGGAGTTGGGCCCCGAGCTCTCGGCTCCTCTGGGTCAGAGATTGGGAGACTGCCATCTTCATTCTCCTTCTCCTGTTTCATACTCTTATAAACCAGACTTTCTGGCACTACAGAAAAACACGTTTCAATTAGCTTTCAGATGTCTGTGATGGTTCTAACACCATAAAAGCAACTATAAAGGTAGGGTCACGAGACCCAAGGCCTCGTGAGTAACAGGCATTTCCAGGCGAAAGGGCAGGGAGGAAAATAAACACCCGCCCATGGGAAGTCTAGCAGGGCAAGAGGAGATGGGATTTGCTTTGATGTCCCATACGTCTCAAGCTGGGAGGTGGCCTGGTAGAGCAGAAACGAAGGTGAGGTGTGGAGGTGAATAATTGGACAGCATTCTGGTCCAAACTTTACCACTGCTAGCCATGTGACCTTGGACATGCCCTTTTATATCTCAAGCCTCAGCTTCCTTATCTGTACAACAGGGACAGGAGTACCTGGGACTCTGCAAGACGAGGCTGCTAGGCTGCTGTCAGGATTAAGTGAGGGAGTGCGTACCTAGCGTGGGGGCCAACACATAGCAGTAGGTGCTGAAAATCGTCTGTGCAGAGTAGGATCATGTGAAGAAGTAAGTTGAACATCACTTTGGGAGGGCAACAGTTTTAAGGTTTCAAGTTTTCAGGTTATTCTGGTTCTAGGCTTCTTTTACTTACCAGGAACCAGAGAAGGGAAGTAGGAAGCTGTATTTTTTGACCATAGTCACGGAAACTGGCTTCAAGGATCCCAGTGGGTCCATTGCCGGCCTGAGTCTGACACCAGTTTCAGTACAAACTCACTGAGCACAGAGTACCATGCTGGAGGTGTTTCTTCCCACTGCTATATGAAAAGCTTCCAAGTTTATGCCTTCAGTTACATACTTAGAGCTAACCTGCAGTCGTATTAACTAAGTGTGTGAAAGATTACTCATACCGAGAGCAGGAATTTTTTTTTTTTTTGAGCAGGAATTTTTAAATGGAATCTTCAAGAGTTTCAAGAGCTAAAAATACAAGTACATCTCTGATGTAACTGCAGTCATGTTTCCAACAGCCTTTAGCACATATTCTCTGATGGAATGTCACTTCAAAAATAACAACTGTCCCCAAAGGGACTCTCCCTCTCCAATTCCTCATTTCTGTTCCTGGGACTACCATTCGCCCAGCCTGGATCTTGTGGTCAGCTCGGACTTCTCTCATCCCCTTTCCTGATCCACTCCAAGTCCTAGGGATCCTTCCTTCAAGGGACTGCAATCCATCCCTCTCTGCAGCCCCCACCACCACCATAACAAGCATGCTTTTCTCACCTTGTGCTTGAATGATCAGTATCTCCTTTCAGTTCTTATTTTCATTAAAATTGTGTAAGCATGTGGTTTAAGGAGTCCAATAGTCCTATGATAGGTGTTCACAAAGCCCTGCCCTCTTGGCCTTTTCTCCATTCTTCAGGAGCAAGCACTCAGGGATCTTCGGTTTCTTTTTCTTTTAACCTGTGTAACCCTAAACATTGTGCCTGTTTGGGCCATTTCTGGATTTTTGGGTTTTAGAAGATGAGGACTGAGCCTTTTGCTCCCCTGGCCCCAACCCTGCAAACACACAGCACACACACACACCCTCTCCCACACTCACCTACTCCATGCAGTTATACTGTAGCTTTGGGCACATAACATTTAATGTTTGCCTTACTGTAAGCCAAGCTAGATAGTGAACTTGCATGCTACTAAGACTGTCTTCCCTCAATACATTCAGATATAGTAAATACTCAGAAATAGGAAAATGATATAGAACTTGCTCCGCAGACTACTCCGGCCTGCTCCAAATAGAACTGGAGACTCTCTCCTGCACCTTCAGACTCCCTGTACCCCTCCCCTGGGTAGCACCCCAATTTCTGATATCTCACACCCTCCTGCTCCCAGGTTTACCCTCTGTTTTGGAGCAGCCTCTAGAGGCTTCCTCAGAAAAGGGAGAAAGGAGACAGCAAAGGCCCTGAGGTAGGAGCATCCTTGTGTATCAGAGGAACTGCAAGGAGGCAGGTGGACCTGGGAAGCAGCGAGTAAGAGGGAGTGTTTTGGATTAAGGTCTAGAAGGTAACAGCCCGGATCGTGCAGGGTCTCATAGGCCCTGTAAGGATTTTAGCTTTAACTCTGAATGACAAGAGAAACCACCAGAGGGCTCTGAGCAGAGGAGTGACAGGATCTAACTTAACGTTTTCTCTGGGTCATGATGACTACTGTGTTGAGGACAAAGACAAAAGGGGAGAGGGAGTGTGTGTGTGTGTGTGTGTGTGTGTGTGTGTGTGTGTGTGTGTGTGTGATTTCTAAAGTGATGAGTTCATTGTAAGAATCTAGGTGAGGTCTGGATCCTGCACCGGATGGAGGCAATGAAGGAGGTAAGAAGGGGTCAGACTCCGGGTACACATGCAAACAGATCTGCAGCCCGTACTCACTGGAACTGGATATGGGGGGGAAGAAAGAAAAGATGACGTCAAAGCATCTGGTCTCAGCAACTAAAGGGAGGGAACTGCTGTTTAACAAAAGGGGGAAGACTAGGGACGCAGAAGATTTTGGAGAAGAAGCAAAGTTTGATTTCCGATCTCTTAAGTTTGAAGTGCTCTGCAGATCCCTCAGGAGGCTGGCTAGTGAAGCCTGAAGTTCAGAATGGCATATCAGAGAGCTCCAATGTGTAAAGATTAACAAAATATATGGGGTGCATGGGGGGCTCAGTGGGTTAAGTGTCTGCCTTCGGCTCTGGTCATGATCCTGGGGTCCTAGGATCGAGTCCCACATTGGGCTCCCTGCTCAGTCTCCCACTGCTCATGTTCTCTCTCTCTTAAACAAACAAACAAAATCTTTAAACAAATTAGTAAAAAATTAGTAAAATATGGAGGCAGAGAGAGCATGCCAAGAAGGGAGGGTCCCAAAGGCAAATAAAGAAAGTGTTTCAAAATGGACTACGTGCTCAACTTGTCAAAGCTCCTCCTACCCCCAGCAGGATGGAAACTGAATGGGAACGAACATGCGACATGGACGCCATTTACAACCTTCAGAGTTTTGGTGGCATGTGGGGACAAAAGTCGGACTGGAGTGGCTTCAAGAGAGAATCGGGTATGGAATGTTACACCAAAGCAGAATCCTCATCCAAAGTGTTTTACACTGAACCGAATCAGGAAGGAACAACCAGACAAATCCTAATTATGGGGCATGCCACAAGAATTCTCGACTCTTCTTCGTAAGTGTCAACGTAAGTTTAAAAAATAAAAAATAAAAAAGGCAGGGACTGTTTGGGATTACAGAAGACTAGAGAATCCTGATGACCGAATGCAATGTGTGTTCCTTTGTGGGATCCTGGATTAGGGGAAAATCAGTCATGTGTATGGAATGACGTGAGGGAGACAGAATGACAGGCTGTCTGTGGAACACTACTCTGATCCCAGCGTCTCACTTCCTGGCCTTGATACCAGCACTGCACGTAAATTCCAGGTGTATCCACAGTGATGGAGACTGATGCCACAGAGCGCCGGAGAATCACCTGCCATCTTTGAATGAGTGCCAGGGAGGTGCTTACTATTTATTCGGCTCTTACTGTGTATCAAGCACTATGTTAAATGCTTCCATAGGCATTATTCCACTCGGTCCTCCACGTTACAGAACACACTGAAAGCCACTTAGATTGTTAGCAGTGGAGCCCAAAGCCCAGCTTTTAACCCTCCACCATGCTCTCTAAGCCCTTCCATCCTGGGAGGACAGATGGCCGAGATATTTAAGAAGCATGACCTACAGGACTCAGCAAACTGATACGTTCCTGGGGGGTGGGGAAGATGGGCAGAATTTTACCTTAAGACAATAAGGGGGCGCCTGCCTGGCTCATTGGAAGAGCACGCGACTCTTGATCTCTGGGCCGTGAGTTTGAGCCCCACATGGGGTGTAGAAGTTACAAAAGAGAAAAATAAATAAATAAACATAAAAAATGTAAACAAGCTTCAGGCCTGACCCAGATCTACTAGAACTGCTTCGGCTGTAGGATCGGACGACAGTAGAAAAGAGCATTCCTGGGATGCCTGGGTGGCTCAGTTGGTTAAGCAGCTGCCTTCAGCTCGGGTCATGATCTCAGGGTCCTGGGATCGAGTCCCACATCGGGCTCCTTGTTCGGCAGGGAGCCTGCTTCTCCCTCTCTCTCTGCCTGCCACTCTGCCTGCTTGTGCCCTCTCTCTCTCTCTCTCTGACAAATAAATAAAATCTTTAAAAAAAGAAAAGAAAAGAAAAGAGCATTCCTCCTAGCTTTCACGCAACAACGGCCCAGTGACATAAACTCCTTGAAAAGATTCGACTACATTTGCTATTTCCATCTTTACTCCAAAAGTCCTTTTCCTCAACTTATAATCGAAATTCTACAGAAGAGTTCAAAGAAGAGTAAAATCAACCATTTACCTTTCACCTAGATCTGTCAATTGTTGACATTTTGCCAAATTTGCTTTCTCTTTCAGTCTTTTCCTCTATGTACTTTTTCCTGCTGAAGTACCATAAGTAATGATAAGTGAAAATATCATAATACAGGCACTATGTCACTTCACTCCAAAATATGTGGCCACATCTCTCTCAAGAACAAGGATACTCTCCTATAAAACCTATAATTCTGTTACAAATCTCAAGGAATTAGGGCAATGATATTATTTAATATACAACCTATATTCAAATTTCTCCCACGATGTTCCAAAAACAGATGCACTGAATGGAATAAACAAATTCTGGCCCCAGAACTTTAAGGAACTTGTTGGTGAGGGAGTCTCAGTTTCTCCATAATTTCATTATTTTCATTTTGAAGGAAAAATTAAATGCGGTTCATACATATCTTATTTTCCTGAATTAGCTCTTGTGTAAAAAAGCTACCTTGCCACCATCCAGAAAGCCTCCTGATGTCCAGGCTCCCCATCTCTTAATTTACCCTCCCAGTCATCAGCAGAGTTATTTTTCTAAAATTCACATTCCATCTGGCACTCACACCGTTAAAAATTCCCAGTCCCTGTGAGGAAGGCCGTGATCGCTGCCCCCAGCCATCCAGTGTCAGTTTCCATTTCTTCCCCATCTTAGGCTCCAACACCATCTCAGCCACGCCTTTGCAGGGGCTGATTTCTCATCCCGCACCAACTCACTCTGTTTATCCAGTTGAGCGCCTGCATACCCCACAAAACCCAGCTCAAGAGTCACCTTCTTTTTCCCTGATGTCCACAGAATAAAGTTAATCACACATTTTAAGCTATTGCTGAACTGTAAATATCTGTCTACATTTAGTACAGACTTCTCCTGTTATTTACCTCTAGAAGTGTTTCTCCTATTCCACAGTGGCTCTCTTCAGGACATACTCTGTTAAGTACTCTGTTTCCCCAGTGTCTAGCAGAGTTTTTGGCATCTCGGTGGTACTTACTAAGGGCTTGCTACATCGACTCTTACTCATACACAGTTTATTCACTACATAAAGCAAGTCAGTGATTGTCTGAACTACAGACAAGGATTATTCAAGGCCAATGTGTGGCCACCAGTAGTCATATGCTCAATTTCCCACCAGCCACTGACCTAGGGTCACCTCCTGGTCTCCCCAGTGACAGGTCAGGGAGAACTGATTACAGAGATTGTATTTTCAATGATTCCAAACCCCAGTCCCAGAACTGGAGGGAGGTGGATGTGAAGGGTTTGTTGAGAGTACCTGGTGAAGGCAGAGGGGGAGCGCTCTGGAATCCAACTGCTCAACTTCCCCTCGGATAAGTGAGAACAGATACTGAAGAACTCGCTTTGGGGCTTCGGGTTGATCGTTAGCGTTTACTTCTGCAAGCTCTTCATCACTCATAGCATGTGTGAACGCACTTAGCGTATTTTCTTTCAGCAAAGTTGTGGCATCTCCTGAAGAAAGTCCTTTAAGAAGTAAATAAAATGCCTACATTAGGATAAAGTATCATCAGGCTGGAATACCTTAAAATAATTATGCCTGTTAACCATAAAATTTGCAAATAAAGCTAATCATACGGTGGGGTGGGGGGAGAGCCCAGAACCACAGGTTTTTGTCCTCATTAAGCTGTGCCGTCATCTGGCTGCTTCTGTTAGCACACATGTGAACCACTTTTGCAGAATTTTAATTAAGAGTATCCATAAAAAGGGCGCCTGGGTGGCTCAGTGGGTTAAAGCCTCTGCTTTCGGCTCAGGTCATGATCTCAGGGCCCTGGGATCGAGGCCCATATCGGGCTCTCTGCTCGGCAGGGAGCCTGCTTCCTCCTCTCTCTCTGCCTCTCTGCCTACTTGTGATCTCTCTCTTTCTGTCAAATAAAGAAATAAAATCTTTAAAAAAAAAAAAAAGAGTATCCATAAAAAGAGATCTAAAGGAAAGTATGCGGGTTAAAAGCTGACCACAAACTTGAGTCAATCAAAGGAAAAAACGGATTAGCTATAATTGAAAGTCTTGGCTTGCTCAAAATAAAACAATTAAACAGCAAGGTAAATGGCTTATTATCTAAAACAGCTAAAGAAGTGAAGCCCTTCTCTTTAAACTCTGGTCTGATAACTGTAGGACTACTTCTGGATTCCAAGAGAGCAGCAGGAATTCAGATGCCAGAGCTAATGGCCATGGAAAATTTTTTCGTAATAGGAAGCTAAGTAACACAAACTTCAAAAAAATTAAATAAATAAATCACGTATGAATAAATGCTTGGCCTGGAGCTCCTGATATGATGTACCAAATTTTAAAAATTTAATCATTCCATGTTAGAACTTCACGCTTCATGGAAATCTCAGTATCTGCTCTACTGTGCATATTCACCTTGAACAGACCGTCTGCATCTGAACATCCATTTAGGGGATCAGTCTCAGAATGGCTCTTTCTCAGTAATGCAGTGTATGTCCCACGTTTGAGGATGCCTCCTGCAAGCTCTCTGGAGTGTGCCCAGAATCCTGTCTTCTACTGCCTTCTAAATAAACCCACTGCTCCAGCCAGACGGGTCAGCTTTTCATCTCCCTAGTAAAATATTCTGCAACTTGAGCAACTATAGATCCTAAGAAAATATTTTCTTCCCATCTATACCTATTTATGTTCTACCCTAACAAAATTCATGTATTTCTGTATAACATAGGCCTATGGTAATCTTACTGTCCTTTGAATACCATAGATAGCCCTGCAGGATGCTGGACTCGATCACGGTGATGGGTGAAAGGTCTCATCTTCATTAGATCAGAACTCCTGCATCCACAGGGATTCACATCTGGGCCATAGTTATTGTAAGTATAACCAGCAGTGCTGTCAGCACGAAATTTCCAAGTGCTGTGATTTCTATAATTAATCACCTATGGTGATTCCTTATATTTTAGAAAATTCTCTTCCATGAATTTTGTATCATTTGGGATCTGGAAATATGGGGTTTAGTAACGGCCTGCCATTTTGCAGGGAGAGTATATGTGAAAACATGGATGATTCTTCTGCTTTCTAATTTTCTAACCAAATGATAGTAGTGCCAGTGTGGGAAGAGAAGCTTTCCAAAGAGAACTACAAACAAACTGAGGGAACTACTGTTTCTTTCCCTTTCCCCCAGCCACACTATTGTGTCCAAGACATTTAATCTCATACAAACTGTGATAAAGCCAGCCTCCCAAATTCTATTCTTCTCTTGATTAAATTCTTCCCACATAGTTATCAAATACTACTCCATGCTTTTTCCTTGAAAACAGGTAGGAATTATGTAATGGTCATTTTCAGTAAAGGGGAGTTAAAGAAAACCCTTGTAGAATATTACCAAAGCAGGACAAGATTTTCAAAGATAAAGAAAACTGACAGACCTTTTGACTCTCTTATCTAAAGGAGGTCAGAACAGGGTCCCAAATAATGGACCTGGAAACATGGATTGTGATTATCTGTTAGTTAGACAGTGTGGATCCATAAGTGCCATGGTTCCTGCTAGATCCATTTTCAAGTTACTTTAATAATTAATATTATGGGGTCGGCTGGGTGGCTCAGATGGTTAAGCGTCTGCCTTTGGCTCAGGTCATGATCCCAGCATCCTGGGATCGAGCCCCACATTGGGCTCCCTGCTCAGCAGGGAGTCTGCTTCTCCCTCTCCCTCTGCCTCTCCCCCTGCTTATGCTCTCTATTTCTCTGTCTCAAATAAATAAATAAAATCCTTTAAAAATTAATATTAAAAAAAATTGGGACACCTGGGTGGCTCATTGGGTTAAACCTCTGCCTTCAGCTCAGGTCATGATCTCAGGGTCCATGTGGGGCTCTCTGCTCAGCGGGGAGCCTACTTACCCCTCTCTCTCTGCCTGCCTCTCTACCTACTGGTGCTCTCTCTCTCTCTGTCAAATAAATAAATAAAATCTTTAAAAAAATTAATATTATGGATACATACAATTTATAAACATGTGATGCAATGGTACATAAGATTATGTAGACAACAAAAGAAATTGTAACAGAAAGAAGAATATTAGTTATCAAGTAAAACCAACAAAAGTTCAAAAAGCATATACATAAGCCAAAAGGTTCCAAGAGCAATGGAAGGCTAATGTAAACAATTAGAAGGAATATAGTAGTTTAATTGCTGAGTGTAGGGAGGGATCAGAAAATATGAACTAAGCTCACATGGGTCATTCTAAATGGGTTAAGAGGTCAGGGAAACTTGAAAGACTCCTACCCCAAAAGGATTATTTACTGGGGTTGAAGATCATGGGTTTCAGAGATAATTTAATTACAAAACTTACCTATAAAGATAATATTTCTTGCTGGGACAGAGTAGTATAAATCAAAGAGCACTGGAATAGGAGCAGGTGACATCAGTTCTGTCATTACTTTTCCAAGTGACCTTGGATTAGACATTTTATTTTCTATACTGTCATTAAAATGAAGGGAATGGCAAGATGAGACCTCAGATTCCTCCTAAATCTGACCATCTCAAACATTCAGTCTCCACAGTGATTTAAGAAACGTAACCAGGCTGACCACCATGACCCCAACCTCTAGGCCAGCTCCATGGACTATGGCTCCAGGATAATCCTAGCCCCAGGCAACCCTCCAGCTGACTCAGGTTCCAGGCTGGATCCCAGGGATACAGGCTCCCAGCCAACATCAGAGCCAGGCTGTCTCTAGTGGACTGAGTGGTCAGGCCCACCACCCCAGTGGTCCCTGGTACCTCATCCATCCCCAAGGACCCAGGATCCAATGCCCACCCACATTGACTCAAGCAGCAGACCCTCCCCAATGACCCAAGGAACAGATTAACTGACCCCTGTGGACAAAAGTGCCAGGCCTGTCTACTTGCTGACCCAGGCACCAGATTTGCCCACCTGAGGACTCCAGCACTAAGCGTGCCCATGGTCACCACCAGCTGGCCCACCCAGAATCTCTGGACAGGGCGACTAGTGAAGGATTTCCCTGTTGAAGTTATGGTATAAACACTGCTTCTTTAGATGTGCAGACACCAATACAAGTCCACAAGGATCATAAATAATCAAGAAAACATGACACCAGGGTGCCTGGATGGCTCAGTTGTTAAGCATCTGCCTTTGGCTCGGGTCATGATCCCAGGGTCCTGGGATTGAGCCCCGCATCGGGCTCCCTGCTCTGCAGGAAAGCCTGCTTCTCCCTCTCCCACTGCCCCTGCTTGTGTTCCCTCTCTCGCTGTCTCTCTTGCTGTCAAATAAATAAATAAAATCTTAAAAAAGAAAAAGAAAAAGAAAACACGACACCACTAGAGGAAACTAATAAAGATTCAATAAAAGTTTCAACGAAAATGGAGAATCTATGAACCACTTGGCAAGGAATTCAGAATACTCTTCTTAAAGAAATTTAGTGAACAATAAGAAAACACAGATTGAAAAACGAAATTAGGAAAATAATGTATGAACAAAATGAGAACTTTAACAAAGAAATAGAAACCATGCTAAAAATCAAACAGATATACATTGGATACATTGAGTTGAGAAAAAGAATAGAGTTGAATACACTGAAATGAGAATTCAACAGAGAGCTCCAACAGCAGACTCAACCAACCACAAGAAAGAATCAGTGAACTTAAAGATATGTCATTTGAGGTAGGCCTGGTGGCTCAGTTGGTTAAGTGTCTGCCTTCAGCTCTGGTCATGATCCCGGGGGTTCTGGGACTGTGTCCTGCATCAGGCTCCCTGCTCAATGGGGAGCCTGCTTCTCCATCTGCCTGCCACTCCCCCTGCTTGTGCTCTCTCTCTCTGACAAATAAATAAAAATTAAAAAAAAGAAAAAGATATGCCATTTGAAATTATCTGGTCAGAAGAG
Organism: Ailurus styani; assembly: GCA_002007465.1. Classification (NCBI taxonomy): domain Eukaryota; kingdom Metazoa; phylum Chordata; class Mammalia; order Carnivora; family Ailuridae; genus Ailurus; species Ailurus styani. Next base: position 3,242,570 of record LNAC01000292.1, on the reverse strand, counting down.
CAAAAAGAAAAAAGAATGAGGAAACCTTAAATGAATTGTGCAATACCATGAAGAGAAACCATCTATTCATTACTGGAGTCCCAGAAGGAAAAGAGAGGGAAAAGGGAGTAGAAAACTAATTTAAAGAAATAACGACTAAGAAATCTCCAAATATGGGGGCGCCTGGATGGCTCAGTCATTGAGCATGTGCTTTCAGCTCAGGTCATGATCCCAGGGTCCTGGGATCGAGCCCCACATCAGGCTCCCTGCTCAGCGGGAAGCCTGCTTCTCCCTCTCCCACTCCCCCTGCTTGTGTTCCCTCCCTCGCTGTGTCCCTCTCTATCAAAAAACTAAATAAAATCTTAAAAAAAGAAAGAAAGAAAGAAAGAAAGAAAGAAAGAAAGAAAGAAAGAAAGAAAGAAAGAAATCTCCAAATAAGGAGAAAGATTTGGACACTGAAGTTCATGAAGCTTATAGGTTCCCCCAAATTATCAACCTAAAAAGATCTTCTCTACAACACGTTCTAGTAAAACTATATAAAATCAAAGAAACAGTATTTTTAAAACAGAAAGAGCGGGGTGCCTGGCTAAGCTCAGTCAGAAGAGAGTGCAACTCTTGATCTTGGTGTAATGAGTTTGAGCCCCACATTGGGTGTAGAGGTTACTAAAATAAAAAGTCTCAGGGGAGGTTTCCAGCTCCCAGTGCTCTTGTAATAACACTGATAAATTATGTAGAAAATACAAAATAATAGTAATTTTTAAGAAGATAAGAAAATTAAAAAAAATCCCTCACATACCCAGGAACTCCTGGAAGGTATTTGTGGATTTCTTGGCAAAAACACTGCAGGCCCAGAGAGAATGGGATAATGTAGAGAACATGTTGGATTGCAAAATAATTTTGATGTCACATGAACTTACAAAGTTTACTTTTGTGTAATACATCACAATTAGTACAGAAATTCCTTCTGATACATAAAAATTTTCTGGTAAAGACATTTATAGTTAAGAAGGAAAGTCAAATAAAAACATATACTGTACAATATACATGTAATTTCATCATTACAACAAAGCCTTATTCAATTTAAATGAAACTTTTTTTTCCAGACATGAATCTATACAGGAACATAAAATTCTGTTTACTTTCATCTGTGAAAGTCAAATGAGTTATAGTTAAAACTCCACATTAAGCAATTTGGTGATACTATTTATATCCAGATGGTGACAAATTCATAGGCCTCTAACTTAACACCTGTCAAATTCATCAAGCTCTAATCAACATCAGTATTTACTTTCACCTAATGAGGTTTTTAAAAAATTATTTGTAACTACCTTCTTTCAGAAATGAAAGGAATTACCTTGATTGATTTTATTCAATGTATCATACCAGCTGAATTCTGTCCATTTTAACACATAGTTTTATTTTCAGAAAGCGTGAGTGGGAGTGGGGGAGGTTCAGAGGGAGAGGGGAAGAGAGAATCCCAAGCAGAATCCCAAGCAGAATCCCGAGCAGGTTCCATGACCAGTGCGGAGCCAAGTGTGATCTCACGACCCTGAGATCAAGATCTGAGCTGAAATCGAGACTCAGACACTTAACGGACTGAGCCACCCAGGTGCCCCTTGGCACATAATTTCTTTTTATTTATTTTAGTTCCAGGATAATTAACATACAATGTCATGTTCATTTCAAGTGCACAATATAGTGATTCAGCAACTCACTACATTACTCAGTGTTCATCAAGATAAGTGTACTCTTAATCCCCTTCACTTATTTCCCTCAGGCCCCAACCCCTCCCCTCTGGTAACCACCACTTTGTTCTCTATAATTAAGAGTCTATTTTTTGGTTTGCCCTTTTTTTCCTCTTTGTTCATTTGTTTTGTTTCTGAAATTCCACATATCAGTGAAATCATATGGTATTTGTCTTTTGACATGTGATTTTTTTATTCAACTTGGAATCTGTTTCTGGTACTGGTTAAGAGACATATTGTGGGAGAATATAGTAGCATCCTTTACCTGAAAATATTAGGAATGTACCCTGACATTACTCACATTCTTCTCCATTACTTAATCTACTACTGGTCTGTCATCTGTAAATATGCCTCTGTGTAACATGGAGAATGATGAGATTAGGTAAAGGCGAAACCTCACACTTGGTACCTTAGGTAATAATTACTCAGGAGAGTGAAAACTTCTCAGGGACAAAATGGGACTTAGCAGGATGCTACACAGAAGACATGGAGGCCGAGGTAAAGGTCACAGCAGTGATGATGCTCAAGATAAAATGTTCACAGTGACAACGTAAGCTAAGCTGGGGACATTTCGAGATGGGAGAAGGGTTATTTAAAGGCCTAATACATTTTAAATTCGACACACACCTACTCAGAGTATAAGGACACTATCTTATATGCAGGATTGCATGGTTTTAAGAGAACAAGCTGCTCTGTTCACGCTGCTCCCTCTGCCTGCACTGTCAGCTTTGAGAGAGCAGGTGTACGCAGAGCAGGTGTACGCTACAGTACCGGGATCTCAGCCGTGAGCACAGTGCTGACGCAGAACAGGTACTCAAACACTTCTGGGAAAAAAGCTGACCAAATGTTAATGCTTCTCATGGAGCATACTAAAAGTGCACGTACACTATGCTCCTTGATTCTCACAGCAGCATTATAAAGTGGGTATTAGAAATTGTAGATGAAAGTGTGCCTGGGTGGCTCAGGTGTTAAGTGTTTGCCTTCGACTCAGGTCATGATCCCAGGGTCCTGGGATCGAGCCCTACATCAGGCTCCCTGCTCGGCAGGAGGCCTGCTTCTCCCTCTTCCACTTCCCCTGCTAGTGTTCCCCCTCTTACTGTCTCTCTCTCTGTCAAATTAAAAAAAAAAAAACTCTTAAGAAAAAAATAAAAAAGAAATTGTAGATGAATATCTTCAGTAAAATAAAGGCTATATATGAAAAACCCACAATAAATATCATAGTCAAGTGAAGGACTGGGAGTTTTTCCCCTAAGATCAGGAATAAGACAAGGATGACCACCTTTGCCACATCTATTCAACATAATATTGGAAGTTTTAGCCAGAGTAATTAAAGATCAGAAAGACATAAAAGGCATCCAAAGTGGAAAGGAAGATGTAAAACTATATCTATTTGCAAATAACACGAACTTACATCTAGAAAACCCTTAAAATCCACACATAAAGAATTTTTAGATCTAATAAATCAATTCAACAAAGTTGCGGCACAAAAAGCCAATATGCAAAGATCAGTTGTATTTTTATACATGAGCAATGAACAAATGGAATAGGAAATTAAGAAAACAATTCCATTTGTAGTAGCATCAAGAAGAATAAATACCTAGGAATAAATTTAGCCATGGGGAAACAAGACTTGTACACTAAGAACTATAAAACAATATTGAAAGACATTAAAGAAGATAAAAATAATGGAGAGACAGTTCCTGTTCATAGATTGTAAGACTTGATGTTGTTAGGATGACAATTTCACCCAAACAATCCACAGATTCAGTGCAATCCCAATCAAAATCCCAACAATGTTTTCTTCTAAAACAGAAGAACCCAATCCTAAAATTCGTATGAAATTTCAAGGGACCCAGAACAGCTAAAACCACCTTGAAAAAGAACAAAATTCAAGGACTCATACTTCCAGATTTCAAAACTTACTATAAAGTTACAGTAAAAACACACTGTGGTAGTGGCATAAGAATAGACCTATTACATACAGACCAGTGGTACAGAATTGAGAACCCAAGAATAAACTCTCATATCCATAGTTAATTCATTTTTTACCAGGATGCTATGGCCATTCAATGGGAAAAGGACAGTTCTTATTTTTTCTTTTCTTTGTTTTTACTTATTTATTTGTCAGAGAGAGCACAAGCAGGTGGAGCAGGGCAGAGGGAGAAGCAGGCTTCCCACTTAGCAAGGAGCCCCATGCGGGACCAGATTCCGGGACCTTGGGATCATAACATGAGCTGAAGGCAGACACTTAACTGACTGAGCCACACAGGCATCCCAGGACAATGTTTTCAACAAACAGTGCTGGGGAAACTGGATATGTTCATGTAAAAGAATGAAGTTGACCCTTACCTTATGTACACCATATAAAAAAATGAATTCAAAATAGATCAAAGACGGGGTGCCTGGGTGGCTCAGTTGGTTAAGCAACCAACTCAATTTCGGCTCAGGTCATGATCTCAGGGTTGTGAGACTGAGCTTTGCATCGGGCTCCACACTGATCATGGAGCCTGCTTAATATTCTTTTTCCTTCTGCCCCTCTCCCCACTCGCAATTGCTCTTTCTCTCTTTTAAAAAAAAAATGGATCAAAGAGCTACAACTATAATACTCTTAGAAGAAAACAATGGGGAGTTATCTTCTTCACATTGGATTTGCCGATGATTTATTGGGAACAACATGAAAAGCATAGCAAATAAAAGAAAAAACTAGATAAGCTGGATTTTAAATTAAAAATATTCTGCAGCACAGGACACTACAATGCAAGTGAAAAGACAATCCACAGAAAGGAAGAAAATATCTTCAAATCATAAATCTGATAAGGGATTAATATCTAGAATACATAAAGAATTCCTACAACTGAATAATGAAACAAACAACCCAATTCAAAAATAAGCAAAGGACCTGAACTGACATCACTAAAAAAGATATAAAAATGGCCAATAAGCACATGAAAAGATGCTGAATGTCACCAGCCATTAGGGAAATGCACATCAAAGCCACAATGAGATACCAGTTTATATGACTATAGTGTAAGCCTGACCATTTATTTTTTGACTATAATGTAAGTGCTGGCCTGGAATAAATATGCTGCCAGCGACATGACTAGATGAAGGACCAGGCCACCCCACCCATGTGGTTTCCCTTTTCACAAAGCCCTGGTTGACCTAGATAACTCACCATTTGACCAACTCCTTCTCCCTTTCTGTGCTTTATTTCCTGCTTTTCTGTTTTAAATTCACTCACAAAGTCCTAGGCACTCCACCCTCAACCCAATAAAGACAGAACCCCAGTCTGCTCTCCTTCTCTTTTGCTTACAGGTGATCTTGCTGTGTGGCCTTGGGGATGCAATGTACCCCCCAGAACTTAAAAATTATAAACCTTGTTATTCCTAAGTTCCTGTTTGTTACTGATGTGTGTGTTGTCATCATAATAAGAACCAAAAGGGCCTGTCAGCCACAATTGGCTCTGGTCAGGGAAATGTCCATGGGGGTCGCCTCAAGTAATTCAGCCTCAGGTAAGTGCCCCCTGGCATTTCTACCCCACGGCGTCACTATCAATAGGCTGAAATGGACACAGAACAATGGCAATCATCAGACAGACGGACAGTAAGTGAGGACGTGGAGAAGCCGGAACTACCCCTCCCCCAATCACTGATAGGAACGTACAATGGTGCAGCCGTTGGGGGGGACAGTCTGGCGATTCCTCAAAACATTACATTTGAATTACCATACGATTCAGCAGTTCGGTTTCTAGGTATATACATAAAATAGGTATATTTCCAGGCACTCAAACAAATATATGCATGCCAATGTTCACAGCAGCATTATTTGCATTTTTAAAAAGATTATTTATTTATTTTAGAGATAGAGAGAGAGTGAACAAGGTGTGTGGGGGGGAACAGAGGGAGAGGGACAAGCAGTCTCCTTGCTGAGTGCAGGGCGAGATCATGACCTGAGCTGAAATCAAGAGTCAGACGCTCCACTGACTGAGTCACCCAGACGCCCAGCAGCATTATTCACATTAGCCAAAAGTTGAAGGGATGTTCATCATAGATGAACAGATATACAAAATGTGGTATATACATGCTGCAACATGGGTGAGTTTGAAAATATTACACTAAGTGAAAGAAGCCAGTCACAGAAAACCAAATAGTTACATAACTCTACTGAGATGAATTATCTACAACAGGAAAATTCATACAGATGGAAAGCAGAACTGAGTTTAACAGGGGCTGGGGGAGGAAGAATGTAGAGCCATTGCTTAATGCTTACAGAGTCTCTGCTTGGAGTGATAAAAGTTTTGGAAACAGTGGTGATGGTTACACAACATTATGAATGTAATTAATAGCCCTGAACTGTACAGTTAAGATAGCAAATTTATGTTATAATACATGTTTTATTACAACATTCAAATAATAAAAGGCTGAGCCTGGGTGGCTCAGTGGGTTAAAGCCTCTGCCTTCAGCTCAGGTTATGATCTCAGGGTCCTGGGATCGAGGCCCACATCGGGCTCTCTGCTCGGCAGGGAACCTGCTTCCTCCTCTCCCTCTGTCTGCCTCTCTGCCTACTTGTGATCTCTCTCTCTCTCTGTGTCAAATAAATAAATAAAATCTTTAAAAAATAATAATAATAAAAGGGTTAAAAAAGCCTTCATTTCTGTGATTTCATGTTATGATTCTTGGAGCCATTACATAACTGAATTCCTCAAACCACCTGACTTGTTTATGCTGATGCATACCTTGATTCTAATTTTGGAAGATGGGTCAGAGGTAATTTTAGGGGCATCTGGGTGGCTCAGTCAGTTGATCGGGGGACTCTTGGTTTTGGCTTAGGTGATGATCTCAGGGTGATGAGATCGAGCCCCAGGTCGGGCTCCCTGCTCAGCCTGGAGTCTGCCTCTCTCCCTCTCCCTCTGCCCCTCCCCACCACTCACTCACACTGTCTCTCTAAAATCAATCAGTCAACCTTTAAAAAAAGAAATCATCTTTAATAATGGTTTATGCAGCCCCGCTGGCTAACTCTCTGCTTCGCTCCTTTCTCCTCCCACATTTCCTCACTGCAAGGTCCTGGTGAGAGCCATAAATGTGGAGGAGAGTGCTCATAATTCAGTATCTTTGATCACTGGCTAAGCACATTTAAGTGATAAAAGAGAAGTATTCCTTCCTTTTCCCCAACACTAGACCCTAGTGTTATGAGTGAGATAAATCTGAAAATGAGCCAACTTCCTTAGGACCTGACCTGGGGTCAGAGGGACACCTGTAATGCAGACACAATGACCACAGCCCCGCCCCGCACATCCCTCTACCTTTAGAGGAAACCGCGGGGCTGTGGTTGGGGGCTGGGGCCGCGACCAAGCTGCCCCGGGGACCTAAGGGACGTGACCCAACTCCTCATAAACGCATGGCTAAGGATGACAGCAGTAACACAGGACGGGCACCCAGGGCCTAGTGCGCATGCACAGGGGCAGCGCTGTCTCCCGACTGGGGGTCCGGCAGGGGACGGCGGGGTCGATTCGGGGATAGGACCACATAAAAGCAGCCATGGGACTTTATTTTAAGCAGCTTCTTGAAAACCACTTAATGCCCAGGACCGTTGGGAGGGCCAGAACTCAAGCAAGGCTGAAGGCACTCCTTCACTCGCTAAGTCACACGTGTTTTCAGGGCTTCAGGCGACACGGAGGCTCCGAAGGTCAGCGCCGTGCAACCTTCAAAAGAATATTCTTATTTTCCTCTCCAGCAGATGCCACGAAGGGCGCGTCTCCTGAGTGGAAGCAGCAGCTCTTTTTACAGCTTGTGAACTTCGCAGAGCTCTTAAAGAAGCAGAGCACTAATTACTCATCAGAAACTTTAATGAGCCCTGACCGCGGTCTAGACCGACCAGCCGAACTCCACATTCACGCGCTGCTGCCGCCAGCCAGATGGCCTGGAGCAAAGAGCTGGATTTCTTTTCTCTTCCCATAGAACTGGCTCACTTACTTAGGACACAAACTGTCTGAGTATCCTGAACTCAATATTTAGATCTTTTTTTAAAGATTTTATTTATTGGGTGCCTGGGTGGCTCAGTGGGTTAAAGCCGCTGCCTTTGGCTCAGGTCATGATCTCGGGGTCCTGGAATCGAGGCCAGCATCGGGCTCTCTGCTCTGCGGGGAGCCTGCTTCCTCCTCTCTCTCTCTGCCTGCCTCTCTGCCTACTTGTGATCTCTCTCTCTCTGTATCAAATAAATAAATAAAATCTTTAAAAAAAAAGATTTTATTTATTTATTTGACACAGAGAGACAGCGAGGCGATACAAGCAGGGGGAGTGTGAGAGGGAGAAACCGGCTTCCCTTTGAGCAGGGAACTGGATGCCAGCCGATCCCAGGACCCTGGGATCATGACCTGAGCCCAAGGCAGACGCCTAATGACTGAGCCACCCAGGCGCCCCTCAATATTTATTTATTTTTTTAAAAAGATTTTATTTATTTTTTTGACAGAGAGAGATTACAAGTAGGCAGAGAGGCAGGCAGAGAGAGGAGGAAACAGGCTCCCCGCCGAGCAGGGAGCCTGATGCGGCCTCGATCCCAGGACCCTGAGATCATGACCTGAGCCGAAGGCAGAGGCTTTAACCCACTGAGCCACCCAGGCGCCCGCCCCTCAGTATTTAGAATTCTTACACACACACAGTGGATCTGAAGAAGCATTTCAGGAAGCTCAGGGCCGTGTAACAGGCTCATGCCCAGGGTGCTCCCACGGGCTGTGAAAGGCCAGTGTCCATGTCCACTGACTCTTTTGTCAAAGCAGGTGATGCCATGAGCAGGTAAGCTGCACCCTTCCCATCCCAGCTATTCCAAGTTCCGCCACTTTCTAGAATTTGCTCCAGGCTGTTTTCAATTCATATCCGAGGCGCAATTAGCACACATAAATATTGCTGGGATTTAGACTCTAAATTATGTGTAACATGTCAACTAGCTGGACTGGAGTCCCAGTTTTCCTCTTAGAAGTTTGCTTAGACATTTTACACTTTAACTCATTTTATTAAAAACTAAAAATGTGAAGAGATTTCCCTAAGCATGCATTTAATTATGCTAATGTTCAGACTTTTCATCCAGGTCTATAGATAAGCACCAAAGCTTTTTTTTTTTCATTCGTTTTTCCTTTGGTTTTGTTGTTTTTAAGCACCACCAAAGTTTAAATGCAATTAATACGTTGTTTTTCCTTTAGAAAGTGCACTCGTAATCTCAAAATGGCTACATTTTACCATGTTTTTCAGTTCATTCCAAGCACATTAAATTCACCAGCTGTCAAATATAAAATACTCCTTGGTTCTCTAAGTTAAATAAAATTATCAAATTTGGGCGCCTGGGTGGCTCAGTGGGTTAAAGCCTCTGCTTTCGGCTCAGGTCATGATCTCAGGGTCCTGGGATCGAGGCCCGCATCGGGCTCCCCGCTCGGCGGGGAGCCTGCTTCCTCCTCTCTCTCTCTGCCTGCCTCTCTGCCTACTTGTGATCTGATCTCTCTGTGTGTCAAATAAATAAATAAAATCTTTAAAAAAAAATTTGATGTAGCCTCTAAGAAACACAATCTTTTTATAAACTGAAGTTAAACATATTTCTCTAACAAATGTAAAGGTATACGTTTAAGTTCAAAACTTAAAAATAGTGCCTATTTGTGGAAGAAGAGGGATGACCTAAATACCCAAAGGAAACCAGATTGCTAAATTTTCCTTTAAGCCTCCCTCACCCCTTAATAGCCCGTAATTCTCTAAAAGCTACTGACATCAGAGATTTTCCTTGCATTAATGGAATTATATGAGAAAGAAAAATTTAGAAAACCAGGAGTTAACTCGGAAACTTCAAGAGTCAAAAGAAAAACACAGAGACACATGCTGAATTCATTGCAGTTTACCAAAAAAATGATGTTATGTTACATTCCATTATGCCAGTAATCTTTAAATTTTGCAGAGACTAAGGACTGTATCCCAACTGTTTCTTCATATCATCAAACCAACAACTACTGTTTTTCCAAAACTGTATCACTGAGCTATAATTCACATAAAACACAATTCACCCACTTTCAGTGTCCATACAGTTCAATGGCTTTAGTAGATAGACTTAGTGCTGTGTAACCAACCCCACAATCAATTTTACAAAGTTTTCATTACCCAAAAAAGAAACCCTGTCCTGCTTAGCACCTAGGCTCTTTATTTCCCCCAATGTCCCCAGCCCTAGGTAGCCACTGAGCTACCTTCTGTCTCTATGGAATTGCCTATTCTGGACATTTCATACTAAATGGAATCATATAACATATAGTCTTCTGTGACTGGCTTCTTTCCTTAGCATAAGGCTTTCATGTTGAGGTACATGTTACTACTTTATTCCTTTTTTTTTAGAGAGTGCATGCGGGAGGAGGGTGAAGGGGCAGAGGGAAAGGGAAAGAGAGAGTCAAAAGCAGATTTCACGCCCAGCATACAACCAGACATGGGGCTCGATCTCAGGACCCTGGGATCATGATGGGAGCTGAAATCAACAATCTGACACTTAAACAACTGAGCCACCTAGGTGCCCCAGTACTTTATTCTTTTATTGCCAAATAATATTCTATTGTATGGCTATACCCTCTACCTGCTTTTGATCTGATGACTACATTTTTCAAATGCCAACTTGTGTGCTTTTTTCAAAATTAGAGAGCCAGAGCCAGATGGATGTAACAACTTTGTTAAAAATACAACAAAACAACGAGAAAAAAAAAGCCCTTTTAATTAAGTACAGTGTTGACTGTGAATGGTGTTTAGAAACTATCATTTTAAATAAATAAAGGTAAGAAGACATCTACTCTTTGTGGGGATTATGAGCAAACAACAGTTGGAGAGTGGGAAAACAAAAACAAAAACAAAGGGTGCCTGGGTGGCTCAGTGGGTTAAGCCTCTGCCTTTGGCTCAGGTAATGATCTCAGGGCCCTGGGATTGATTCCTGTGTCAGGCTCTATGTTCGGCGGGGAGCCTGCTTCCCCCTCTCTCTCTGTCTGCCTCTCTGCCTACTTGTGATCTCTCTCTCTGTCAAATAGATAAATAAAATCTTAAACACACACACACACACACACACACACACAAACAAAAGGAGACTACACAGAAAATTATTTACCTTTGGAAAGTCTGACTTTAATGGTAGAAAAACTGAGAAGCCAAGTCCCTAAACATTCTACCTGAATTTATGCTTCTATTAAGCAGGGTTCTGTGAAATCAGTAACAAAATACTCTTAGAAAAATAAAAAGTCTTCATTATATATGTATCAATATATGTGTGTAATTGCACAGAAATACTCATTAATTTCAGATGTGCAAATTTCTCAATTTTTCTTTATATAAAAATACCACATTATAGACATTTGATGGAGAATACTAGTTTCTAGACAGAATTTGAAAGGCGGATTGATAGGAATTCCCTTCTTTTTTACCTTCTTCCTAGATAGCTATCAGAGCATGACTGAAATCACAAAAAGTAACTAGATAAGAAGCAGAAAGCTCTCTGACTGGCAGACAGAGAATACCCTCACGCGGACTCCAGGGCTGCGAGGGGAGCTGGAAGTGGGGCTTGGTCTCACGACCCCAAGATCATGACCCGAGCCAAAACTACGTTGGACACTTAACCGACTGAGCCATGCAGCTGCACGAGAACGTCACTTTTTAAGTTATATTGTAACAAAAAGAGTGGCTTCTGGGATGATCTGACTGGCTCAGTCAGTGGAGTGTGCCTGTGGCTCCTGATCTCAGGGCTGTGAGTTCAGGCCCCATATTGGACGTAGACTTTACTTTAAAAAAAAACGTGGCTTCTAACGGGTGCTCTGTCTTGGGCTGCTACCCCTGGGGGAAGCCAGCTGTCATGGTTTAAGGCATGAGGTGAGGTACTGGGAAGTACGCCCCACAGGGAGGGACGGGGCCTGCTCCATACATCTGAGTGAGCTTGGAAGCACATTCTCCAGCCCAAATCCAAGCCTTGACATGACTGTAGGCCTGGCCAATAGCTTCACCGAAATCTCACGAGAGACTTAAGCCCGAGGCACCAAGCTAAGCCACACCCAGCTTCCTGACCCACAGAAGCCATGAAATAATAAATATTTGTTTTTAGCTGCTACATTTTATGAGAATTTGTTATGCAGCAACAGATAACACACAGACCATGCAAAATTCTTCAGTTTTCTGCTTTTTGATTATATTCTGCTGTCCCTTCCCATATATGTTTGTGTTTTTGGTTGCAACAAACCCCATTCCCAATGCTCCTGGAAAGGGTACCGTCTGTTGGAAGAGCTAGAGGACAGCAGGGCACACATTTCTACAGCTCTAGCTATCAGGTTAGGGTCATCTTAGAAGTAGGTGACATGGGGTGTGGTCGCCAGGGTGGCTCAGTCGGTTAAGCGTCTGCCTTCAGGTCAGGTCATGATCCCAGGGTCCTGGAATCGAGCCCCACGTCGGGCTCCCTGCTCAGTGGGGAGCCTGCTTCTTTCTCCCCCTCTGTCTGCCACTCTGCCTACTTGTGATCTCTCTCTCTCTCAAAATAAATAAATAAAATCTTAAAAAAAAAAAAAAAGAAGTAGGTGACTCCGCCAAACTGTCAATGCCCGCCTCAGCTGTCTGCAAAAGCTTTCCAGTGTTTCATTAGTGGTCAGAATACTCAGACCGCTTGAAGCTCGTGCCCGCCATCCTCCAAATTCCTCTCTCCATTCCACACATGACGCACCCTTGTGACAACTGTAGACTTTAACTTAATGCCTGCTTTCCCACTAAACTCCAGGAGGAATCCATGAGGGTTATAGCAAGATCTGTCTTGTCATTACGGTATTTCTATTGCTCGGTAATATTTATACAGTATAAAGTTAATAAAAGTTGGTGAATTACCATCATTATTATTAGTTCTACCGGGAGAAGCTCACTGTTGAGCAGGACAAGGAGAACTCTGCTACACAAGAAACACATAGGGCTCATCAGGGGCCCCCGGGTTCACATCCTCTTCCCCCCCACCCCACCCCCGTCTCCCACAGAGGCGGACAAGGCGCTTTGTAGATTAAACTTGAATCTCCTCATTTATAAAAATTAAAGGGTGTAGCTTCTGGGTTGGTGAACACGCTGGAACATGGCAGAGTAGCATGCTTGGAGAGGCAGTGGAAAGCTCCCCCTGTTCTTTCCCCAGACCCTGCCTTATGCATCCCTTTCCTCTGACTGTTCCTGAGTCATATCCTTTTAATAATAAACTGGTGATTTAGTAAGTAAAAATCAATCAAATGAAAAATAAAAATAAATTTAAAAATAAAAAAGGGTTCGAGTAGGCCATTTTCAAGATCTTTTCTGGCTTTCCGAAAGCTGCATCATTAGCCAAGATCACAGTCCTGAGATCTAGACCAATTGCCTGTTCAACACGTCCACTTGGATGTCTAAATGATCCCAAACACCTGACCCCAAACTGCCACACTGCCTTCTACCCTCCTCTCCCCAGACGTGCTCCTTGCCTCTCTGCACTCCTACCCTCTGTCAGCGGCACTATCGTGCATCTGCTGCCTAAACCACATGACGGGCTAATTCTGGACTCTTTTCCACACCTACGTCTATGACCCGGTCCAGTCAAATCCCTCAGGAAGAACCACCAGCAGCTCCCCTGCATAGATTACTATAAAAGCCCCTTAACCAGCTGCACTGTCTCTAATCTTGCACTATTCTAACCCATTCTTCACACTGTTGGTTGAGCGATCTTTCTCAAAACTTCAAGTCCTGGCACATCACTGCTGTTCAAACCTGCCCGGAAGGCCCAAACTGGTTATTACAAAACAATAATCCTTTATAACCTGGACCTTGTTGATCTTTTGAGCTTCAATCTCTCTACTCTTGTACTTTCTACTGTTCCCCCTAGATTCATTCCTCCCTTCTATTCTGCTCCAGATAAAGTGCATATCAGCAGTTGCTGAAATGTGGGATGCTTCTGTCTCAGAATCCTCTGGGCTTCAGTCTGCTGTGCCACCTCTAACATGCCTTCTTTGCTCTCTCTCACCATCTCCCTTCCTTAGCTGCTAGCACGTGTTTGTCCCAATCTCAACTTGGATGTCCGATCTCATCAGCTCCTCCAGGAAGGCTCCCACAGCCCTTCTAGAGCAGCATTTGCACAGCATCTGCTTACTTAGTACCACCCATGACTCTTTCCTGTTAGACTGAACTTGTCAGTCACTTGTCAGCTCCCATAGTCAAACACAAAACTCAAAGGCAGATTCGCCAACAGTATTATAGCACCTGGCATACACACAATGCTCAATAAATATCTGTTGACTAACTCTGTATGGCTATACAAAATAATGTAAAAAAATTTTTTTATGAGGGGAAGAATTCTTCTGTGATATAAATTCATCATCTAGTTTACCTTAAAATATTTTTGTGGTTGGGGTGCCTGGATGGCTCAGTCAGTTAAGCCTCTGACTCTTGGTTTCTGCACAGGCCCTGGTCTCAGGATCCTGGGATCACTCCCTGCTCAGCGGGGAGTCTGCTTCTCTCTGCCTAATCCTCCCCCCCCCCCCCCGNAAATAAATCTTTAAAAAAGATGCTTTTGTGGTGGATAGAATAATGGCCCCCAAAGATATGCATGTTCTAATCCCCATAAATACATTACATTACGTCACAAAGGGGAATTAGGCTGCAGAAGGGATTAAGGTTGTTAGTTACTTAGTTGACCTTAAAAAAAGGCAGATTATCCTAAATTATCTGGGTGGGCCCAGTGTAATCACAAAGGTCTTAAATGTGGAGAGACCTGGCCAGCAATTGTTGGCTTTGAAAATGTAGGAAGGACAGCCACAAGCTGAAAAATGAGGCCTCCAGAAGATGTAAGGCAAGGAAGCTGAATTTTCTCTGGAACTTCAGGAAAAGAATGCTGACACCTTGAGACCGTGTCAGATTCCTGACCTACAGAACTGTCAGTCATAAATCTGTGTCGGTTTTCAGCCACCAAGGTTGTGGTAATTTGTTATGGCAGCAATAGAAAACTAATGCAATTTTAATATTGGGGCTTTTTTAAAATAAGGGGAATTTTGGCTAGGAACCTTAAAGTCCCTTCTGAGTCTACAATTATTTGAATCTATGTAAATCAGGAACCCTTTTATTCTACTGTTACCTAGGAAACAGCTACCTTTCAGAGGAGATAGGATCTGTCTTCTTTGATCAATCCCTCACTGAGGGAAGAGTAAAAAGAGGCTACTGTTTCTGCAGGGCACTTTCCAAAGAAATTTTAGTTTAAAAGGGCTGGAGCAGAGAGAAGGTAAAACAGGACTTCAGAATCTTCAAAGTTTACTGTATAGTCTGTAAGAGAGTTAAATTGCTCATTTACCTGCCTAATGAACAGAATGAATTACAATCCCCAAATATCAATACCAGAATCTATCATTCTTACAGGGGTTTGGCCAGGCCTTTCCATTTTTTAATTCGAATGCTCTTCGGTAGGTATGCACAGTCGTGTCATATCCAAGTCCTCATCAATCCCAGTATCTCAATCCTGGCCCAAACTACATCATATGTACATCGCTCAGCTGACTCCCACGAGGCATTCAGGTTCAGGGGCCAACTCTAGAGGTTCTGCTACAGCTGAAGCCAGAGAGGTAAAATTCCAATCTGGCCTTTGCATTATCAATTATTTTTATGGCATTAGCCATATTACTAATGTTATTACTTTCAACATCAGTTAAGCTGCCAACAGGCGCATGATGCCTAACATTAAGCTAAGGAGGCAGTGGACATAGGTTTTTCAGAATATACCATAGGGGAGCAAGGCAGGGACAGGTAAGCCTGAAAAGAGGGTATTAAAAATATCTCAGGAGATAAGAAAGATACTGACAAAAGAGATAAGATGGACTTTTAAATTAAACCAATTTCTTAATTTCGTTGCATGTTGCTCCTATTCACGCCACTCAGAAAACATCCCGTGACACACACAAAGACTACAAGTTTAACATTTAGAAGCACCTATCTTTGGCTGGGTACTTGATAAAGTGCTTTACCTCCCGGAACACTCATTCTAAGGACAATCTTGCAGAAATGGTAGGATCCACCGTCCTACAGATAAGGAAACAGGCTCAGGAAAATAAGTTACTTTCCTAAGGTCACATGGCCAAGAACAGGCAGAGCCAAAGTCTTTGCTCTGTTCAAGGAGCAAGCCTGACTCCAGCCGCAGATGCATTTCCACGACTGTTTTCCTCCAGCTTTCACGTCTTCCCTGTCACCGCCGAGCTGGAGGCCGCCAGCGGAACAAGTCAGGGCATTGAATGTGAGCAGCAAGTCAATCTGGAAGTTCTTCCTTTCTCCATTTCCATGTGCTGCCTATCTCTGGCTTCCTGCCATTTGCTGAACTGTTTTGTTAAATGCTTAGATACGGGGCGACTGACTAAATAAAGTATGTTCTATGGCAACTATCAAACACTTAATCTGAACTTGCCTTTTACAACCACACAAAATTTATGGGTTAATGGTTGCCAGGGCTGGGGTGGGGGTTGGGGAAACAGAGAAATGGGGAGTAACTGCTAACTGGTACAGGATTTCTTTAGGGGAGGATAAAATGTTCTAGAATTAGATACTAGTGCTGGTTGTATAACTATGTGAATACATTAGAACCAAAAGATTGTATACTGCATGAAGGTGAATTTCGTGGCATGCAAGGTGTGTCTGAATAAAAGAAACTGTAGCTAAAATCAAAGGATTGGATATTAACAAGTGTTGGTGAAGATGTAGAAAATTATACCCTCATATATTGCTGGTGCAGCCACTTTGGAAGATAGTTTAGCAGGTCCTCAAGAAGTTAAACAAAGTGTCTATTTTTTTTTTAAGATTTTATTTATTTATTTGACAGAGAGATAGAGAGATGGTGCACAAGTAGGCAGAGCAGCAGGCAGAGGGAGTGGGAGAAGCAGGCTCTCTGCCAAGCAGGGAGCCCGATGTGGGACTCCATCCCAGGACCCTGGGATCATGACCTGAGCGGAAGGCAGGCACTAAACTGACTGAGCCGCACAGGTGCCCCCAGGTGTCTACTTATGATACAGCAATTCTACTCCTATGCATACTTGACCAAAAAAGGGAAAATCTATGTCCATACGAAAACTCGTATGTCATCACAGGAACATTATTCAGCACAGCCAAAAGGCAGAAACAGTCCAAATGCCCATCAGCGGACAAAGAGATAAATGAAATGTGATACAGTCATTGCAGTGGCTTATTAATTGACAATAAGAAAAATGTGCTGATATGTGCGAGTGCAACATGGATGGATTTTAGAAACATTACAGTAAGTGAAAGGAGCCAGTCGTAAAAGACCATGTATTGTCCGATTCCATTTATGTGAAATATCCCGAGGACCCAAATCTATAAAGAAAGAAAGTAGATCAGTGGTTGCCTAGGGCTGGGATGGCTCAGTGGAAAATGGGGCATGACCACTAATAGGTACGGGTTTCTTGTGCGATGAATGATGAAAACGTTCTAAAATTGCCAGTGGTAAGGATTGTACAGCTTTGGGAATATACTAAAAATCAGTGATTGTACATATTAAGTAGGTGAAGTATATGGTATGCGAATATCTTAATAAAGCTGTTAAAAAAAAAACTGGAGGAGGGGGGTAGGAAGGGTCGAGGGAGAAGGTGAGGGAAAATCTCCAGCTGGCTCCATGCCTAGTGGGGAGCCCGAAACAGGGCTTGATCTCAAGACCCTGAGATCAAGAGTGGGGTCCTTAACTGACTGAGCCACCCAGGCACCCCAAGCTGTTAAAAATGGATAGGCTAAATCAAAACCTAATGACAACCAATCACAAACAGTCAACTAGACTTTTCTAAATAAGGCAGATGCTTAGGCTATAGCCAATCAAATCATTCCCTTGCTTTGTTCCCACTCCTTGTCTACAAGTTTTCCCCCTAGCTTCTGTTGGTGGAGTGCTGCTAACCACTTCTCATCTGACATTGCCAGATTCAAATGGATTTTTGCTCAGATAAACTTAAGAAGTTTAAAAAAAAATGGATAGGCTAATTTTCATTCCTTTTTAGGATATTTACTTAAAGCTATGCCAAATTCAACTATAGTGAAAACCTGATGTAATGCAGCTTGAAACCCCGCTTAGTTGACTATATTACAGGGATTCAACTCTCTAAAGGAAACAGTCTCATAATATAGTGACAACTGGATTTTGTGAGGCTGAGTTCAAGGTTTTAGCAAGTTTATAGAAGTGCTGCCTCCACAAAACCTATACATAATGACAAGTCTCTTAATACTCTTCCTCTACTTTTTCCAGCACTAGCTTTTAGATATACAAAAAAATTATTACAAATTAAACTAGGTAAAGAGGCATAAGAGTAAATAAATTCACCTTGATATATATTTTTTAAAAGTGCTGAAAGAGCACTTATCTATAAAAAACTTATTTCTGGTCTGGAATTGAGTATCACGCTTTATATATCATTTCACATTTGAAAAGCTATTCCATTATTAGAAAAGTACCCATCTGTAAAATTTTGCAACCTCATTTACTTAGGATCTTAGAATTTCACAGTAATGGAAAAGCTACCATGCCATGTACCATAGACACCTATGCATGGACTCTCTGCATTGTTTGTTTGGACACAGGGAATGGATCCGGGAGTGGCAAGATGGAGAGACACCTTTAGGCAGCTTTACTCCAGCTAAAGATGATGCTGTTGAACTGTGGCAGTGGAGATGGAGGGAAATAGACTAACCAGAGAGATCTCAGGGAGATTCGATCACTCAGAATCTCTGAGTGATGGGGTGCGCACAAAGGACAGGCTTCAGGCATCTCTCTGGGTACAGTGAGAAGAGCTCCTAGGCCATCCTAAAGCTTCCCATTCCGGGTCCTTTCAGGTCTAGGAAGAAGTAATTCTGCTCTCCTGGGAATCCTTCCAACTGGCTTAAAATTCTTCTGCCCACCCACACTTACCTTCTTTTAATTTAACAACAAAACTCAAAGTACAAATAAAAATGTACCTCTTACAAAAACCAAAACCAAAACCAAAAAACTATATGAAAGAGAGGTGAATCACCAAGTTTTAACCAAGTTTAGACCATACCATCTCTGTTCAGGAATCTAAGGAATTCATAGCTCAGAAAGGAATTTTATAGATATATCTGGATGAACATCATCATTATATAGTTGAGAAAATTAAAGTACAGAATGGTTAAGTCTCACCAAGTTACCAAAACCAGAAGTAAGTTTTGAACGTAGGTTTTACAATTCCTAATTCAGTTTTCTTGTACTTTTAACCTCATTTTATTTAATATAAAATAATTTAAAAGCTAATCTATATGAAGACTATCCCTAAGTTTTATAAATCATATATTTCAAATGCATTAGGGGATAGTAATTCTACACATATCTGCTCACTGGATAATAAATACTGAATAACTCCAAATAATATAATCACACCTAGGGAAAATGAAATAAGGTCATGAAGGAAGGAATAAAAGGAGATACAATTGACCCATATACATATGCAACTAGGTCTCAGTTCCTCAAAACATCAAAAGGACATATTAGAGAGGCACAGTCAAATTGCTCTTGACTTACAGTCATTGGATAAATCAATTTATATACAAATAGCTCTACATACATCATCTGTTTATCTTAGGTCTTTTAAGAAAAGGCTCTCATATCTCTTTTCAAAATTTATTTTAACTTTCTTTAAGCAAACTAAGGAAAAGCAAAGATGAAGGGATCAGTTAACTGGAAAGCCTAATTATGAGCTACATTAAAAAGCTATCAAATCACTTTCTTGAATAAAAAAGGATAAATCTGTATGAACTGCAAAGTTTCATCTTTTACTCCAAATTTAAAAATAAATAAATAAACAGGCATGGAGAGATCAACTATATCTCTAAGCAGCCAAAGAAGCAGAAGATGAGAAGACATTGCCCTTCATTCTCTTGAGCCTCATGCAAAGACTGCTGGCTTAGGTAAGGTGGAGTTACACTACAGAGTCCCAGCCTTGGATGTACCAGAACTCTCCAATCCCGCATGTTCCTGACAGAAAATAAACAGAGGCTGCCTTTTCCCAAAGGTGCCAAAGGATTCAGGGGGAAAAAGTCCATAGCTCCAAACTATATACCAAATGAGAAATACTTTGCAGGGCGGGGGGCGGGGGGGGGGGGGGNTCCAAATTACTTTGTAACCAAAGTGACCCAGACAATGAAAGCTAGGTGTCTTACTTGACACTGATAGAAAATGTATATCAATATATGTTAACACATAGTATTCACTTACTAAATGAGTTGGAAAGATCCTGTAAAGAATTTAAAACTGTACCAGCACCTTGCTCTCTCTCTCAAAAAAAAAAAAAAAAAAAAAGTCATGAGATAAACCCCTCAATCNCTCCATGCTGAGTGTGCCGTCGGCTTGAGATTCTCTCTCTCCCTCTTCCTCTGTCCTTCCCCCCGCTCTCTCTCTTTCTCAAACAAAAATAAATAAATAAATAAAATAAAAACTATACCAGCACAAAAACTCACAGATGAAGAGATCAAAGCCACAGTGATGACAGAAGAAAATGTTTAGGGCAGATACTGGCAGAAAATGGTCCAATTTATAAAGGAGGAAGACTCTATGTATTTAAAATACTTCGTGTGAGGGGCACCTGAGTGGCTCAGTGGGTTAAGCCTCTGCCTTCGGCTCACATCATGATCTCAAGGTCCTGGGATCGAGTCCCACATCGGGCTCTCTGCTCAGTGGGGAGCCTGCTTCCTCCTCTCTCTCTGCCTGCCTCTCTGCCTAATTGTGATCTCTCTCTCTCTGTCAAGTAAATAAATAAAATCTTTAAAAACTAAAAAATAAAATAAAATAAAATACCTCGTGTGAAAACATACACAAAGAACTTCAATTTCAGCACGTTTATTGGGGCAAATCACTGGAAATGGCCATAAAGAGGTGGCATAAATCCCGCACAGCCATTTGAGGGGACGCTGTGGCAAGCTGTCCCGCGCGTCACACACCACACGGGTGGGTCTCCACGTGTGGCTGGAGAAGCAGCTCTGGAGCAGATCAGGAGACATAAAGCAGGAGGCAGGACAGTACGGCGGGTGGGGTGAGAACACAGCTTATTTTTAGGTAAAGAATAGTCTAAAAAATAACTTTTAAAAATACCTTGTGGTATCTTCTTCATCAGGCCTCTTTTGATTCTCGGGCTTCTTTTTCCTGGTACATTTTTGTCCTTTCCCACGAGGGCCTGCCCATCCTTGGGGCTTTCCCCAGGAGTGCTTTCCGAGCTCTCGCACGCAGCCACCTCACCGCGGGGCGGGCAGCTGTCGTTATTGTTGAGACTGTCCTGGGCCAGCACGTCAGGTCTGCCCATGGCGCTGACAGCACTGCTCAGACGCTCGCGCCCGTCCCCGTCCAGCTGATTTTCATTTTCATCGGAGGCAGAAGGCAAGCGTGTCACTGTGCTCCCCCCGCCGTCACCGGGATGACACCCATCTTGTGACTCTATCTGCAGGTTATCTGTAGGAGTTCCGCTGTCATCCATCAGAGCATCTTCTGTGGAACCATTTACGTTTCAGGCAAGTCCTTCCATGTCTACAAAGACAGAAAGAAAAAGCTACTTCACCTCTGGATCCTCAGTGGTCTTTGGGTTTCCTTTCCTCTTGGGTTGTCTTACTGTAAGTAGGGGAAGGATGGAAATGACCGAGGCTCCTTCCTTCTACTTCTTCCCCATGGACAATGCCACCCAACCTCATCGGGTTCTGGCTCGAATACAATGGTGCTCAAAGCTGGCTGCGTGTTTATTACCTGGAGAGCCTGTCCAGCGCGGAGCCCTGGTAATCATGTGTTTTTTAAGTTCTCGAAGTTAGTTTACTATGTACCACGGCCTTAATGAAAGAAATTACTGGTTAAATGAGGCTATCTGCTAAAATCAATCACTCATGTTATCGGTGGACACTTACCAGACAAATGAAAGTTGTATATGTCCGTTGTCTGGCTGAACTGCAGTAATATTTGCAAACAAACACATTTATAGACATTTTTAAAAATAAATGGAAAAAAGGTATGTAGAAAATTCAGGTAGTATATGGTAATACTCTATTCTCATTATGTCATTTACTTCCTAAGAATAAACCTTGGAAAGTACCTTAGAATTGTCAGCAAATTCCTTTTATACAATTAAAAAAAAAAAAAGAGGGCCATAATTAAAGCTATAGACTAGTTTAGACTTGGAAACTCTAAATCTGCTCCATGGATCCTTCTAACATTGTAAAGATAGAGAAAATAGATTCTAAGCCTTTTACGAGACATGTTTTCTTAAATTTTTTTAAAAGATATTATGTATTTATTAGTCAGAGAGAGAGAGAGAGAGAGCACAAGCAGGCAGAGTGGCAGGCGAGGCAGAGGGAAAAGCAGGGTCCCTGCTGAGCAAGGAGCCCGATGTGGGACTCAATCCCAGGACCCCAGGACCATGACCTGAGCCGAAGGCAGTGGCTTAACCAACGGAGCCACCCAGGCGTCACTATGAGACATGTTTTGTCCCCTCTTATCATCCAAAAGTATATTACATTTTAAGGGAAATGATACCATCAAGATTTTGAAATTTTCTCCCTGCCAATCATAATTTTGGGTTTGAACCAAACATAATATCCCAGTAACCTGAGAAAAATTTTAGTGACTTTCTAAATTCTTCAAATTAATATAAATACTTATTTGGTGTTTAGAAACATGTAAATAGAGTACAGTTCTTTTAAAACATGAAAACGAAGTAAAAAATAAAAGATTAGCTCAGCACTGATTGTAACATGTGTTTTCAACGTATTTTCCAACTGGAATATTTTATTTGATTCAGACCTAAACGTACTGGTTGGCAGGGCTCAGTCATTAAGTGTCTGCCTTCAGCTCAGGTCATGATCCCAGGGTCCTGAGATTGAGCCCCATATCGGGCTCCCTGCTCAGCGGGAAGCCTGCTTCACCCTCTCCCACTCCACCTGCTTGTGTTCTCTCTCTCGCTGTGTCTCTCTCTGTCTAATAAATAAATAAAATCTTAAAAAAAGAGTTCTGGTTGGCAAACATAAAAATATCTAAATTAGGATAGTATCATTTTCCCTTTACCACATATCTATATTAACTTAGATTTAGCCCTAATATAAATTCTAAATAGAGTATAATTTTTTATTTAAAAGCAGTTATTATTTTAATGAAGGGTTTTTGAGGTTACTATCATGAGAGAACCCAAGCTCAAATGACTTATTAAACGTATGTGGCTAAAACAGACAAAGATCAATAGAACAGGATAGGGAGCCCAGAAATAAACCCATAATGATATGGTGAATTGATCTATGACAAAGGAGACAAGAATATACAATGGGGAGAAAGCAATCTCTTCAATAAATGGTGGGGAAAACTGAACAGTCACATGTTAAAGAAGGAAAACTATACCACTTTCTCATATCAGATATACACAAAAATAAACTCTGAATGGATTAAAAAGACCTAAATGTGAGGCCTTAAATCATAAAGCTCCTAGAAGAAAACATCACCAGTATAGTCTTGGACACTGGCCTTAGCATCAACTTTTTAGATACATCTCCACAGACGAGGGAAACAAAAGCAAAATAAACCGTTGGGACTACATCAAAATAAAAAGCTTTTGCAAGTGAAGGAAACCAACTAAATAACATGGCAACCTACAGAATGGGGGAGGATATCAGCAAGTGCCATACCCAATAAGGGATTAGTATCCAAAATATACAAAGAACTTACACAACTCAAGACCCAAAAGCCAAATAATCTGATTCAAAAAATGGGCAGAGTACCTGAAAAGACATTCTGCCAAAAACAAAACAAAACAAAAAACAACACACAGATGGCCAAAAAAACATGAAAAGAAGCTCAGTATCACTCATCATCAGGTAAATGCAAATCAAAACCACAATGAGAGACCCCGCAGGCCGCCGAGGAGCCGGGAGCGCGGAGGATGCTGGCGCCGGGCCCGCCCGCAGGCCCCCCGGCGCCCCAGAGGCTCCCGAGGCCCCGGAAGAAGCGCACGGTGTACCTCAAGGAGCAGCTGCAGGAGCTGAGGAAACACTTCGCGATGAACCGCTACCCCAGCTACGAGGACCGCCTCGCCCTGGCCGCCAGGCTCCAGCTGGACGAGCGGCAAATTCAGGTACGACCCGCGCCCCGTGTCCCCGGGCTCCCCGAGATCCACTGGGAAGGGGGCGCTTCCTGGGGGCCGGGCCCTCCCCCGCTCCCGCTGAGCACGCTGAGCCCAGAGGCTCCCAGGCTGCCAGCAAAGGGGCCCCCTGTGCAGACCCGGGCCGGGACCCCAAGTTCACCTCCAGCCCTGCGCGTCCAAACCAGCCCACCCGATCCTGCCGGGACCGAAGCCGCCGCGCTGGGGGTCCAGGCTCCCGCGCTCAGGGGCTCCGTGAAGCCCCGTCCCTGGGGTGCGCGGTGCCCGCGCCCTGCCCCTCCTGCCCTCTGCACCCTCCCCTGCAGCCTCCTGCACCCCAGGGGCCTCAAATTGCACCTGGGGCCATAGGGAGCCGTAGGAGGCCAGCTTCTTTTCTCCCGAGCAACCCTAGCCCTGGCCAGAGGCAAGCCCTTTCCCACCTCCTCTTCCAGCTGTGGTGCAAGTACCGCAGGGCCAAGCTTGCCTGCCCGGCTTCAGCGACTCCCCAAAGGGCGAGCTCGGGGAGCCCCCACTGCGCTGAGGGGCCTTGGAGCCCCTGCATCTGTCCCTGTCCCCCTCCCTGTCCCCGCCCGGGCCCTGGTCCCCACTCGGCCTGCGTGCCCAGGGATCCCTGGCGTCTCCAGCGTGGCTCCCACAGCCCTGCTCGGGTCTCCCCTGCAGCAGAGCCCAGCGTCTCCAGCCTCCACCCTGCCCAGCAGGACCCAGAGCGGGGCTCCCAGGACCTCGTCCCCCCTGCGCAGGCCCCCGTCCCAGCCCCGGACCCAGCCAGGCCTCAGAACCCCTTCGCCTCCGACTTCTCAACAGACCCCTTCCTGGCCCCCAATTTCACAGCGCCCCTGAACCCCAAGACGCCTTGGAGGGACCCTGTTTCCCCTTGATGTCCAGATCCCAAGAGGGAGATGACCCCCCCACCCCCGAAGACGAGTGACTCAGATGCTCTGACTGGATTTATAGGGGAATCTGTCCCCAAGCAGTACTGCAGTTCCCGCGGGGCCGGAGGGGACTAGAGTGTCCTCTGTCTTGGTGCATGGCCTCCCTGTGGGCGGGGACAGCGGTGGCGGGTCAGGCTGCACCCTGGATTACTCCTCTGCGGCAGGAACACCCCTCCCCCATGCCACCCGCTGAGGTGGGATCTTGTGTTCACTGTTCCCCAAGGTCATGCCGCTGTGTGTCCCCGCTGGTACTCGGGGGCGTCCGTGGGCACTTCTGGGGGCTCCCAGGTGTCCCATGCAACCTCTGTTCCCCGCCCCTGTTTGCTTCGCTGATGCTCGGAGAGCTTACCAGAGGCCTCAAGCAGCCTCAGTGGGAATTTAATCAAAATTGCATGAAGTCCGTCAATGGCTTGGGGACGAATTGACATCTTCCCCATACGATCAGGATAGTAGCACTTCTTGGTTCATTTGGTCTTTTACAAAGACTCTCCACCAGACGTTCTTATTAAACCCCAGAGGTCTTACGGATGTCTTTCTGGAGGTGCAACTGTAGTGTTTTACCTCTTGTGCCTGGCTTTTTAGGTGATAATTGAGAATTTTATTTTTCCGATCTGTTTGTCCTGTGTAGAGGGTTCGGCTGATGTATTTACTGTCTCCAGGGACCTGGTTCGGGGCTTTTCATTCTAATGACTTAGCCTGGACCTTGTTTGGGGGATTGATACTTTGAAAATTAATAAAGTTCATGGTCTTCTTGAAAATCTTTTTCTCCTGCAGAGTCAACTAGAGTTATGCCTTTCTTTGTCCTTCTCAACCACGCCCCCAACACTCCAAGAGAACCCCTCACCCCTTCTCTCTGTCCCCTTTGTCTCCCCCCTCCCCAACTTCTGCTGCCCCTCTGTGGCCATCCCGGCCCCTGGGTCTCCCCACAGCTGTTTCTCTGACCCTGTCCTGGTCCCATTTAGCAAATACTCCAATCCTCTTAAGCTGGGTGGGCCTCAGCCAAGCAGAGAGAGAATTAGATCAGATTTGGGGGAGGGACGGTCATGTGACCGGCTCTGTGGAGGGGGGTGGGGGAGGTGTGTGTGTGTGTGTGTGTGTGTGTGTGTGTGTGTGTGTGTGTGTGTTGGGGAATGTGGAGACACTGCCAGGAAGTACTGAAAGCCGGTCCTTATCTGGCAGACCCTGGTAAGGATGTACACAACCCACGGAAAGCCCACCCCAGGCGTTCCTGGGACAAATCTAATTTTGCCTCTATCCCAGGAGAAGGAGCGGAGGTCAGGAACATCCCTGAGGGATTTCTGGGGGGGTGGGTGATGTAAGGGTCTGATGACCTTCAGACTCACTCCCTGGGCAGGGGGACAGAGGCTGGTGAACCAGGCACCAAACGGCCACCACCAAATGGCAAACAGATGGATTTTGTAGCAGCAGAGACAGCTTTTGCCTTGAGTGGCTGCACAGGACCGGAGCAGATTTAGGGAGCAGGTCCCCCCTTCTTATTTTCCAGTTGCGTTTCACCTTTTACCTAAACAGCCCCAGCTCCCCCTGCCCCTCTGAGTCCAAGAACCTTTGTTAACCGCTAGGAAACTTTCCTGGGCTGTGTCTGGATCATCCCCAAGGAAAGCATCTGGACCTTCCGCTCAGCTCAGGAAGGAGGGGAGAGGTGGTAAGTTCTCAAAGGCAGGTCTTGGGACTTCCCTATATCTGTATCCCCCGAAGTAGCTCCAGAGGAAATTTCTCTGTTTTCCAACCTGTAGCAAAAAAAAAAAAAAAAAAAAAAAAAAAAAAAAAAAAAAAAAAAAAANTTGATCATTCAGTCATGTGGGCAGCCAACACTGTTGATCTGGTGGGACCCACGGTGATCCTTATGATCCAGAATGTTCCCTCTTTGGTGGCAGGGAGTCTGCTTCTCCCTCTCCTTCTCCGTCTCTTCCTGGCTTGTGCTCCCTCCCTCTCTCTCTCTCTCTCTCTCTCTCTCTCTCTCTCTCTCTCGACTTAAAAAAAAAAAAAAGAAAAAAATCCAAATCTCTGCTGAGGAGTAGATGTACTTAGGGAGTTGGATAATGCTGTCCTTATTAAGACCAACCCAGACGTTACTTCCCTAAAAGAAAATTCAGAATTGCTGTATCTGATTGTCCCTTTTTGCTAAAATCCATCTAAAATCAAGTGCCACAAAAAGAAAGGTTTTTAAGGGTGGTTATTTTTATAGTAAGAGAACACAGTATCCACCAGTGATTTGGCTTGTAAAATTTTTTTAAATTTTATTTATTTATTTGACAGAGAGAGAGATCACAAGTAGGCAGAGAGGCAGGCAGATAGGAAGAAGCAAGCTCCCCTCTGAACAGGGAGCCCGATGCGGGGCTCGATCCCAGGACCCTGAGATCATGACCTGAGCTGAAGGCAGAGGCTTTAACCCCCTGAGCCACCCAGGGGTCCCTAAAATTTTTTTTAAAAAGACTAAAAAACTACAATTTTTTTTTTTACTCTTTACCTGAAATTCCTCTAAATAAGTGCCTAATAGGAAATACCTCTAAACTAGTGTAGCTTTAAGATTGCTGTTACATAAACGTGCCTGGAGGCACAGGTCTGATCAAAGATGGGGTTCCTTCAGGGCCACCTGGAGGGGACAGAGAGAAATGGGGTGTGCACGTACCTGTTGTGATGTCCTGAGGCCACCAGGGGGCACCCACACACCGCCGCTTCCGAGCCAGCACCTGCGGGGATGGGAGAGAGGTTCTGCATACAATGGTGAGAAAAGCAGGAGAAAGACAGAGGTAACATAATATTTGTTTCCATTCCTATAATTTAAAGCTAAAACCAAACAGCTAGAAAATATTAATTTGGCAGGGATTTGGAACCGTGGCTGGTGGGAATTTACATCGGAACAATCTCTTTGGAAAGAGATTACTAAATCGTAACGCACACATGTCTTAGGGTCGGGCAATTGCAGTCCTCGAATACCCGACAGAAACCTGCACCAAGACGCGTATAGACAGATACAGTCGAAGGTGCGTTAGGGATTTAAACCTGAGCTAGCAACTTCCCAAGTGCCCATCAGGAATAAAACGGATAAAGTAAGTTTGGGGGCATTCGCCCAATGAAATACTGTTGCATGAACTCGAGTCTCAGGAGCGAAATGGCCACGAGTTGAGCAAACCAGACACAGAAAGTGACATTGAACTTATGGAGAGCACGGAACTTGCTGAGAGGCTGCCTGCTTTCCTGAGTGGGTTACGGTTTTGCATTTCTGCTAGTGCTAGGGCTTGAAGTTTGTGCCCCTTTCCAATTCTCATCTAGAAACCCTAATGCCCACTGCGATTTATTAGGAGGTGGGGGCCTTTGGGAGGTGATTAGTACGGGAAGGTAGATGGATTGATTATGAGTGAGCTCTTATAAGAGAGCGCCCCGAGAGCTAGCTCTCCGTCTTCTGCCCTGTGCAGAGACAAGCAGAAGTCGGCCCACTCCTCCTACCCTGCCCCGCATTCCCCCTCCCTCGTCCCCCCTCCTGCATCCCCACAAGAGGTCCATCCCGGATCATGCTGGCGCCCTGATCTCAGAGCTCCAGCCTCCCACACCGTGAAAAATAAACTTCTGTTGTTCTGTTGTTTCTAAGCCACCCTGTCTTGGGTGCTTTGTTATAGCACTCCGCTGGTGTCTCAGCGTGGTTTTGTTTTTATTATTAAAAAAATTAGTTATTTATTTGAGAGAGAGAGCATGAGAGAGATAGAGAGATGACGAGACCACGAGTCGGGGGAAGGAGTAGAGGGAGAAGCAGACTCCCCACTGAGCAAGGAGCTCGACCTGGGGCTCGATCCCAGGGTCTCCCGGATGATGACCTGAGCTGAAGGCAGGCACTTAACCGACTGAGCCACCCAGGCACCCCGGAAATGATCTGTTTCTTAGTACAGTTGTCAGTTACATGAAGTGTTTAGTTTGTGAAAATTCACCTGTCTCTACACACATCACCTATGTGCTTTATAAAATATACATATTGATGGATAAATGAAGTGTGGTATAGTCACAGAATGGAATATTACTCGGCCATAAAAAAGAAATGAAGTATCGATACGTGTGCTACAAAATGGATGAAATTTAGAAACATTATTCCAGCTTTCCGTGCCGATAGCCCTCCCGCCAACATGGTGAACATTCCTAAACCCACCCGACTTTTCTGCAAGACGTGTGACGAGCACCAACCCGACAAAGTGACACAGTACAAGAAAGACAAAGATTCTCTTTACGCCCAGGGAAAGTGGCATTATGACAGGAAGCAGAGGGGCTACGGTGGGCAGACTAATCCGATTTGCCAGAAAAAGGCTAAATCTACAAAGGAGATTGTGCTGAGGCTTGAATGTGTTGAGCTCAATTGCAGATCTAAGAGAAGGCTGGCTACTAAGAGATGTGAACATTTTGAACTGGGAGGAGATAAGAAGAGAAAGGGCCCAGTGATCAGCTCTAAGCTTCATATTTTGTTATATTATGAAAATAAAATCTTGACGTTGTGTTCACCTCAAAAAAAAACAAAACAAAACAACTATTATTCTAAGTGAAAGAAGCCAGACACAAAAAGTCACGTATTGGATGATTCACTTATATGAAACATCCAGAATGGGTCAATCCATAGTGACAGAGAGAAGATGAGCGGTGGCTGGGCTGAAGGAGAGGTGAGGGCGACTGTCTGCTTAATG
This sequence comes from Ailurus styani, assembly GCA_002007465.1. Taxonomy (NCBI): domain Eukaryota; kingdom Metazoa; phylum Chordata; class Mammalia; order Carnivora; family Ailuridae; genus Ailurus; species Ailurus styani. The sequence goes on along the minus strand of LNAC01000292.1, from coordinate 3,213,076 downwards.
GGTACGGGTTTCCTTCTGGGTGATGGAGATGTTTTGGATCTCGTTAGAGGTGGTGTTTGTGCAACATCTCGACTCTACTACAAGCCACTGAATTGTTCACATTACAATGCATAATTCTATGTCACAAAGTTTGCCTCAAAAAAAATGGAAAGTGTATATTACACTTCAAAAATTCCATGAGTGGAAGCTTGATTCTCTGAGAACTTACTTAACTTACCAAAGATCATACAGTTAGCCATTTGCGAGGACCTTGATCTGAAGGCAAGCTCTTCCCTACAAATGTCCTACTGGTTCCCCATCCCACCACAGTCAGCATTGCATTGATTACCATTGAACATTTGTTGTGCCTTTTTTTTTTTTC